>PQWD01004687.1:0-23949 GCA_019425675.1 Leucinodes orbonalis | reverse complement strand
GACATTTTCGTTACGCTGCTCGAAATGTTGGAACAACCTACCACCTCCTGTACGAAACAGTAATCAGTCAATTCTTTTAAAGCTCAATTGAAAAGGTATGTAATTGAGAAGCAACGTTCAGGCCAGTAGCGGTCGTTCAATTATATCATTTTGTATGTACATAATGTATTTATAGACAAGGAATATACTAAACTATCTATTACTTTATAATAATTATGTATATATTTATTACTTATCTTAGATATCTATTACTATTATTGATACTATTGATGTTTATATATATATAGTATTATTTTTAGTGTAGATTCACATTTACTACATATTTTGTAATTCCTCTTAGGCGCATATAGCATTTTTATTAAATTTTCTTTTTATTCTTTTTCTTTGTTCCACTGCAAACAGCGCCTTGACAAAACTGTCTTGGCATTAGCTGAGTGCCACCATTTTGGTAGCATTATAATTATTTTTAGATTAAGGAATTAACATGTACAATTATTGCGCAATAAATATTTTTCTTTCTTCTCTTCTTCTTTCATTAAGCAATTTATGCAAAACAAATAGATTGTAGACAACGATCGTATAAAGTAACATGATTTACTCAAATGGTTGAAATCGGTATAATTAGCAAGAAATATTTGATTTAAATCCTAACAAAGAAACAGTTTAAAATAGCTGTAAATACATGATTTAGATGTAGGAAACGTTACATCTTTTTGTGTTGTTTTAACATACTAGTATATTCAGGTAGTAAACACTTTGCTTTTTTAAAACTAAAAATTGCTTAAAAGTTAGGATATTTTATAAAATAAAAAACTTACTACTTCCGCCTTGAACTATTGTTTGTACACTTGATGAGGCTTGCGCACTATGATGTAATCCTAAATGACTCGATTGTGGGTTCAGGAAAGATAGTAAATCAGGGACTGCTCCTTGAGTGTTCGCTGACGCGTGCGCCAAAGCTTCGGCTTCTGCTTGAGCATTGCTCATTCCCAGGCTCCCAAATACAGTGGGTGTTTATAAACATTGGCCGCAGCATTAGCTAAAGCGGATCCCGAGCCTTGCTGGCTTGCATACGCATTAGCATCAGCTATTGCAGAAGAGCCCCCAGGCACATAACCTGGGTAATATCCGGGCAGGTATTGGTAATGTGTGTATCCTACATTAGCCAATGCGCTAGCATCAGCTGATGCAGAACTGCCTTGTTCTAGGCCGTATGGAGGATAGTATATTGAAGTACCAGGCTGCAGTTGGCCGTATTCTAGATATTCAGCATTGGCGATAGCACTCGCATCTGCAACGGCCGATGGTTCTGTGTAAGGAATATATTGGTAGCTTGGGTAACTTTGATATCCGGTATTGACAGTAGCACTTTGCGTCGGCAATGGCCGATGCGCTTCCAGTACCGGGTACTGCTGGGTAGTATTCTAGGTAACTGGGTTGATAATGACTAAGCCCACTATTTGCAAAAGCAATGGCGTCTGCAGCTGCTTCTGCCCCAAATGGAGATTCCATATCGAAGTATGGGTAAGTTGAGCCAACAGTAGGGTAGTATCCGGGCTGGTAGTGGTTATATCCACTATTTGCAATAGCTAAAGCATCCGCCTCAGCTATTGCTCCATCTGGTATATTAGGCGTTACAAAAGGATAATAACTAAGATAGCTGGGTTGCTGTGACCAAAATCCAGCATTTGCAGCTGCTTCTGCTATGGCGGAAGCGTCGGTTCCTGCTGGATGGTAAATGTCATATCCTGGAACTAGATCCGGGTAATTGACTTGATTTTGATATGGACTATATCCACCATTTGCAATTGCAACAGCGTCAGCAAGAGCAGAGCTACCGCCTGGTTGAATTGGTATTATATCTGGATAATACGCTGGTTGGTATTGACTGCCGACTTCTGCGGTTGCGTCAGCTGTAGCTGAAGCCCCACTGTACCCTATAGGATAAACTGGGTAACCGGCTTGAAGGCTGTGTCCACCATTTGCGAAGGCATTTGCTTCAGCTGAAGCAGAAGCGCTAGACGTTCCGCCAAATCCTGGTCCTAGTAGATATGGGGAGCTACTAGCATGAGCATTTGCTGATGCGTGAGATTGAGCACTCGATGACCCGCCTACGTAGTGTGGTAGAGCCGGTTCTGTAGAAAAAATATATGATATTGTTTAATATGAATAGTCTAAGTCGTTAAGTTATAATTCGAAGTATAACGAAATACCTGATATAGCAAGTTTTTAAGAAACATGTTAGTGAATATAACATAATTCTATAAACCGAACCAAACCAAAAGCAGTTTTAAACTAAAAGCAATTTCAATTGTGGATTCCCAGTAGGCGACAAACCTAAAAATGTAATAAACAGTCTCGCGCGATGCGGCCATGAAAAATAAAAAAAAAACTTTATTGCCCCCCAGCAAAACACCTGAGCTGAGTTTATACGCAGTTGAGTGTAAATTAAAAATTTACGACAAGCTGTTCGTCAGAATTGGCGTGAAAAACTGTCGCACTCTGAGGTGTCGTTTAAAATGGCATGGACAATTTCGAGAAAGCTTTCGAGCTATGGAGGCCTGATTGTTAAATTGTTTGGAATGTTTTCAGTAAGAGAAAGAGAAATGTGATAAATATATTCCCTTTAGGAGACTACATTACTAAACAATTTCAAATCATCATTCACAACCAATTTTATGAATTTCTTTGTACCAAAATTAGTTTTTTTAGTAAGTGGTCCCTAAGGTGTCTCGTGTATTAAGGACTTTTGAAATTTTGTAAACTTAATAATTGCTTCCAATCTGGAGGTGCAGGTTCAACATCTGCCAACATACCAATATAACTTCGATTTTTCGAAATATATGTATAGGTTGGGATGATACAGATGTTAGCCGGACGTTTGTCTGAGTTCTTGGCGGTGAAGGAACACTGTGAGGAACTGCGCACGCCTGCGAAAGAGATTCAAAGGTGTATGTACAGTCGGCCACATCCACACTGGGCCGCCAATCGGATGATTAAGACCTATTACCTCTTTACGGTAGGCTATGCCCACGGTGGGAACGTTTATGTAGCCGAGGTGATGAAACGAAATATTTTTTTTTTATGTCCTTTTCAATATTTCAATTGTTTAAAATTTTTTAAACATCTAGAACAATACGCATCATTAATTATTTCATAGGATTCAATTGGTATGGAGACCAGTAATGTGATCAATAGATATCCTAGAATGCCTAGATAAAGGCAGCATTGGTAATAACATAAAGATAAATTAAGTTACATCTAATAAATCTTGTTTCACTGTTACTCCACGCCCGCCGTCACACTGACCGTTTTTGTCCTCCGACAAATTTAGGAACCAGAGAGCCGGTGAAAGTCCGGAGGTTGCGACAACTTTAGGCAATTCAACGGATTGCAGTATTGAAAACTTATAAATATCAACGCTAACGTTTCAATATTTCCAATTAAATTAACATATCGACATTCATATTTGCAGCTGCGATGCATTTCAGCATTGTATTTGCTAGAGCGATGTTTAAAGTTCGATAAATGATGTGAATCTTTGTCTTTTATTAGGAATTCTTAAATTTGCTGTTGTTCATTACTTACTTAGTTTCTATGTATTTCTTGTGCTGTTTTTGATTCGAATTAGTTGATGTATATAAGTTAAACTAGTGTAACTTCGGAGGAGTTGGGGTGACCTTGTAATACAAGATTTTTAAACCTGCATGAGACACTAATTTAAAAAAACTAGAATGGATACTATACAATCATTTTTCTGTCATAAAATCATAAAATTCAATGCAGCAGTCCTTTTCAAAGTGATAATGGTTAGACATTGTGATACGAAAATAAATAAATATTTATTATTTTTGAAATAGTATTACAGAATACTTACGAACTGGTAATTCGACTGCACCTGTAACATAATTGACAGAATGACAATCTCAAAAATTTCTGAAAAAAAAAAGAAATTGATTTAAAAATATATTTGTTTTTTGAGTACCATATCTCATTCTCAAATTGAAATTATTTTAAAAATAATAAAAAAAAAATTCTTATACATTTATTATTACTTCTAATATTATAATGACATACAAGTATGCCTTGAATTAGATTTTCGTTAAATTAGTATCATAAAATCCTTGGTACAATTTAACCTAAGTGGAAAACAAAAACATAATTTCTTATTTTATGTAATAACAATAATACTTACAGCAATATTGCTTAGTGTAGCAGTTAACTTCAATATTGATGGCATTGGAAGCATAGAATTCGCTGCAGACACATACTTGACACTCATCCCAAGGATGCTGGAATTCTTGGTTCGGGGGGTAGGGCTTGCAGGATTCATCTGTAATATATTATATTGAGTTTAGGAAAACATATTACATTGCTTGATTAGGGCTCGTTCAATAATTAGATTTAGACTATCAGCACACTATGTTGGTGCTGAGCGTCTCAACAACTTTCACACAATGTCGAATTTGAAAGAAAGAAAGAAAACGAATTTGTCATAGTATTGATTGTTTTGCATCGAAGGCCCGTATCCAAGAACGAGACTCAGCGTTGATCTTTACTTAAATTGAGCTAGAAAGGGTGAGTTGAGTCTTATTCTAGAATACGGGCCTTAGTGGCTGATATCGAAAATAACACTGCAATGTTAATAGTATTTACAACTGATATTCTCAGCCATCGTAAAATAGAGTTTATAAAAGTGAAAAAGTACAAAATGCAATCGTTTTAAATTTTTTTAATAACCTAGTAGACGGTTAACCCAATGTTAAAAAATACCACTATTCTCAAACACATCAGAGAATGCGTTGCTTACCATTAAAAAGGACCAATTTGTAAGAGATGAAATTTTACACTTACGTGGCTTAGGTCCTGGAAGAGGTCCCGGAAGAGGCGCTACGTCTGGTACCACAATTGGTAGAGGCGGCCATGGCACTGTTTAACCAAAGCAAGTCATTATAATTTCATTCGTTATAAATCTAATCAGCTGTATATTAAAATATATGTAACTGTACTTCAACCTTTAACTTTGTTTTTAAATTGTCTGTTTCTTTATTGCAGGTAAGAGAGTATTATTATTCCGTTCGCTTGACGACAGCTGGAGCAGCCCAAAATGAAAACCGTATGTTTTAATTCACAATAATATGAATGTTTATCGTATTGTATCCTGCTTTGAGTACCAATATCTTAAAAATATTATTCGTTTTAATATACATATGCAAAGTTATCGGAACATCTGGGTGAGAATTTAGAATATATTTAAAGATGACTATAAATAGAATACTTACAAGGATCCGGTTGAGGCGGTACTGGCGGCGGGATCGGTCTAGGGGTAGAATCTATAACAAACACAATTTCATATTAATATGTTTAGACCAGTAATTATATTGCGGAATGGCTAAATTCTTCAACTAATTGGATCGAGCTTCACACTCTGTTTAACTTATGGAATTCAAATTTAATATAACGACCGTTTTATTAAGTGTATAAAATTAATTTATTCCTGATGGATTTTAATATGGTATTTTCTTGAAATTTTAAGATTCAATTAGGCACAAATCATATTCTGATTTCGACACGATTCTATTTTGTAAACACTGAATCAGTGCGGTTAATAAGATAATCTTTTATCAAGCACGCATATAGAAACATCAAACTTAAAATCGAGAGAGCAGAAAAGCAAAGAACAAGAAGAAGTAAGAGAGCCTTAAATGAAAGAAAAATTAGACACAAAAATATGAGTATCTTCAATCCCAAAATTTTTATACTGACCACATTCAGGGTTCGGGTAGCAAACTAGTTCTTCGGTTGCATACGGGAATTGCACCACACACTCGCATAGCATGCACACGTCTGCTGGATGCGGGAATACTACCAGGGGTGAGAACTGGTCACAGATGTAAACTGAAACATTCAGTAAATACAAAATAAGACATCTTTGAGACTCAAACCAATATGAGTAACAATGACATTGGTCAGAGAATGGTAACAACAATTCTATATTCTAAGAGCGTAAAATATTTAACTTGAACCAAAACTAGTCTAATTAGAATTCAACTTAAGTGAAATTTATGTTATAATAATAATATGAAATAAAAAAGTATTGTTTGATAAATGAAAAGATAACAAATAAATAAACATAAATTTATTTCTCACCAGAAACCGAATAATAAAAAAAATGTTGGGTTTCTTTAGTCATTAGTGGAGGACAAGAGAAGATAACTTATCAATTGACTTAAGTGGGACCACGTACCTGGTTCAATGGGTGGTAGTGGCGGTGGAGGCGGCGGAGGGGGAAGTGGTGGTAGGGGCGGCAATGGTGGTAATGGGGCTACATCTGAAAAAGATTAGTAATTCAGTACTCAAGTAAATCTTATGGAAAATATAACAGTCCATACAGGCAGGCTTGCTTACAGTTAAAATCTGAACGCTTGGCTGTATTGCGGATTGTAATCACGTGACCTCTAGGGTTAGTTAGCTTCATTAGATCCATACCTGGTTAAAATACATATTTATTCGTCACAAACATCTAGATTTAGAATCTACCGATGCAGCAGAACACAATTAAAATACAAATGTTTCAGTTCCGATCAAGGTTAATTTAGTATGCTTAACCAAACTGCAAATGTAGAAATATGATGCTTTCTTTCGTTTTTTTAGAAATAATAGCTGATAAAAGATATGTAGATATCATACTTATACCTGTGACGTAAAAGCTTTAAATTTTTCTGTTAGCATACCATTCAAAAGACGTGCATTTGAAACTTCAATTGCATTCCTGATTTAAGTTCAGTCGTATGCAAAATTTAACAAGTTTATTTTTTAATTTAACAAATTTAATAAAGCTTGCCATAGTGATTTTGTTGGTGACTTACCACATTCGGTGTTATGGAAGCACACGAGCTCTTTAACGCCGAACGGGAATGAAACAATACATTTGCAAAGCGTGCATTCTTCTAGAGGATGGGGGAACACAATGTCCACCGGAAACTGGTCGCAATATGACACTGAAATTTTAAAAAGAAATCAGTTATTATAGGAATCAAAATATGATCATTAGCTTTTAATGTCCTAGTGGAGGGCACAGGCCAGCGCAACTTAGCTACTAAGAAAGAACTCGGACGCGACGGCTTAGCTAAAATACCCTTCAAAGCATCTTTTCACAAGAACATATGATTAAGCCTACAATGTCTTAACTAAACTAGAAAACTATGCGGTCTCTAGGACCTCGTCAAGGGTTGATGATTACACTTACAGACTTCTGCTGAAGTATTAACTTTTTAACGACTTAAAAAGTGGAGACTTCAACTTGCCAACTTTATACAGTGCGTGTTTGGAGTCTAGAATATGTTTCTTTTTATTTGAAATTATTAATCGTGGTATGGATTGTTTACTTACGTGGTTTTGGGGGTGGTGGTGGTGGTGGTGGCAGTGGTGGTAATGGTGATGGTGGTGGTGGTGGTGGCGGCGGTGGCGGTGGTAGTGGTGGTGCTGTTATTAAACATACCAAAAATATTCAGTTGGATTCATATTTGTTTCTTGATAAAACATTGTTATAGTAAAAATTGTATTGCTGTTCCACATAATAATTTATTATCTTATGTTAAATAATTTCTAGTTAGTTCATGGAACAAATATTTTGTTCATAATGTTACGAATTGACGTATTTAAAATGTCATTAAATATGGCGGCTAATATGTGACGTCAGTCCACAGACAATCCATAGAGTATGACATGCGAATTGTCAAATAGCAAAGAGTGTAGTATGTTCTAGATAATTCGCGAACTATGTAGAATGACGTCGACGCTTCGAGCTCAGCGGCCGGACAGGTATATAAGGCGGGCCGACGGGTGCGCCGGGAGTCTTGTGTTCTACTCAAGAGCGAACGAAGAGCGAAATACCTGCGACTACAAGGAAGAAGCGAGTGATACAGCGATATCTAAGGGATCGTCGAGTGTGATATAACAGTGTGAAGAGTTAACGTGTGATTATTACGTGTGTGTGCGGAAAGTGTTGTGTTATAGTGTGCAGTGTTAATTACGGATTTTAGTGCGTGCGTTAATTGTATAATTAGTACGAGTGTAAGTGTAATTGTGTTGTGTGTGATTAATATTGGTTAAAATAAAGTGTGTTACCGTGTTATTCTTCGTGTTTGGCAATAATTTATCCGGAACCCCAGCTCGTAACATTTGGTGTCAGAAGTGGGATAAATTATGCCTGTGCTACCGAAGGAAGATACGGACGTTGTTCGTACTAGAAGCCAGCGACAAGCCGCTATGGACAGGAGCCGGTTTGAAGAGTCGCCATCATCGGGCAGCCCAGCGACTGCAACAGAAGGTGTGCCGGGACCATCTACGGCCTCTGCAGCGTCCACTTTCGATATGGCTGCATTAATGGCGTTGCTACAGGAACAAGCTCGCCGGCAGGAGGAACAGGCTCGCCGGCAGGAGGAACAGGCTCGCCGGCAGGAGGAACAGGCTCGCCGACAGGAGGAGCAAGCTCGACAGTTACAAGCGCAACTCCAAGCCGATAAGGAGGAACAGGCTCGCCGGCAGGAGGAACAGGCTCGTCGACAAGAGGAACAAATGCTCCTTATCAAGGATATCCATAGCAAGTTTGGGAAGGATCTTCAAGAAGTTAAGGAGCAAGTCGGCCATCATGAGAAACAGATTACGGAAGCTTTCAGCGAGATTGCCGACATCAAGAAAGAAGTGAAGGAGCTAAAGATCACCAACGGTAGCCCGCAATCCGTTGGTTGCGCGCCTTCAACAAAAGGCGTTAAAGTGCCGCCATTCGATGGGACAACGTCTTGGTCGGCGTACAATCTACAGTTCGAGGTGGTTAAGGAAACAAACTCGTGGTCGGAATCCCAAGCTTTGACGCGCTAACATGGGCCTACGGGGCGAAGCGTTGTCGGTGCTTGAAACTCTTGGCAAAGATGTGACATATGGGCAGTTGGTGCAAGCACTGGAATCCAGGTTTGGTGATGCTCATTTGGAACATGTGTTTCGCGCGCAGCTTAAAGAACGGGTCCAGCGCGTTGGTGAGAATTTACAACAGTGGGGATTGGAAATCGAGAAGCTTGTTCGTAAAGCATATCGAACAGAGCCCATACTATCCCAGAAGATGTTGGTGCAGGCCTTTGTGGATGGCATCCGGGATTTGGAGGTGAGGGCAGCTGTGCGACTTGGACATCATGCTACGCTAAAGGACGCTTTGGCCCATGCGTTGGAAGTGGAAGCCGTACGACAAGATCAAAGAACCCACCGCATCAGGGAAGTTGTTGAAACGGCTGAGTGTGAACCTTTGCGGAGATTTATCCCTAGATGTTATTCATGTGGGCTCAAAGGCCATCTCCGCTTGAACTGCCGCAAACAAATTAGCGCTAGGCGGACTGAGGATCATGAAGAAAGGGCGGCAAATACAACTGCCCAACATCAACAGGGAAACGAATAAGTGCCAGGACCGTGGGCGGGTGCTGGCTGGTGTTCGTCGAGCCCCGAAGATTTCGATTCGCCAAGCTCAAGACGGGAACAGCCTGATAATAAGAGGTGAAATCAACGGGATATCGTGCAGGCTAACGTTGGATACTGGTGCTTCACGTACGGTCGTCAGTTCTCAATTAGCAAATCGTCTTCTTGGGGCAACAGCGGGAACTTCGACCATCTTCAACTGGTAACAGCTACTGGTCAGCATCTGCCCGTACATGGCTGTAGAAATGTGGAGTTCAGGTTAGGCAACAACGTGTATGGACATCGAGTCATTATAGCAGATATCGTCGATGATTGCATATTGGGCCTAGATTTTATGCGAAATCATGACTGCAAGATCGACGTTAATGAAGGTGTTATGAAATGTGGCACAGAAGAACTGATGATGGAAGGTGCTTCATCAGGAAATGTGTACTGCTTACGAAGAACAGTGCTTTTACCCAGGTCCGAAACTATAGTTCCAGTACGTCTTCCACATTATTCTGGCAAAGAACATCGTTGTGTGCTTATAGAAAGTTCAAATCATTTAACACCGTGGAAGATGGCACGAAGTCTTGTGAAATTTAGTAAAGTTGCAGCGGTACGTGTATTAAACCTTTCCGCTGAGGAACAAGTAATTAAGAAGGGTACCATCATGGGCACTTGTGACGGAGTAGCGTGGCTGCGTCGATGTGAAGATCTACCCAGATCTGGCAAAAGACCCGACCCAGGCATTGATGTCTCTACTGTGTTTGAGGAATGTCAACAATACTTGACGAAGGATCAAAGAAGGATGGCGAAGGATTGTTGGTCAAGTATAGCAGTTTTCTCGACAAATGATGCAGATATTGGGAAAACTGGGTTGGTAAGACACAAAATTAATACTGGCAACGAGGCACCGATCCGCCAGCGACCGAGAAGATTACCAGTGGCCCGTGAAAAGGAGGTTGAGGCCATGATCGATGGGATGCTAAAAGATGGCGTCATCGAACCCTCGTCTAGCCCATGGTGTTCACCTGTTGTCCTTGTGAAGAAGAAAGACGGTAGCCTACGGTTTTGCGTAGATTATAGGCGATTAAATGACATTACAAAGAAGGACAGCTACCCGCTTCCGAGAATCGATGACACGCTGGACACGCTGACAGGAATGAAGTGGTTTACCACGTTAGACCTGAAGAGCGGGTACTGGCAAGTGGAACTCGATGCCAGGACAAAGAGAAAACTGCCTTCTCAACAGGCAAAGGTTTATGGCAATTTACGGTCATGCCATTCGGTTTGTGCAACGCTCCTGCTACTTTCGAGAGATTAATGGAATTAGTGCTTACTGGCTTGATTGGAGACGCCTGTCTAGTCTACTTAGATGACGTGATTATTGTAGGCCGCACCTTCCAGGAACACCTCAGGAATCTGGAAAAGGTCTCTTGAAGATAAAAGGAGCTAATTTGAAGCTGAACCCGAAGAAATGCTCATTCTTTCGGCGGGAAGTAACCTTTTTGGGTCATGTGGTTTCTCAAGATGGAGTGCGAACAGATCCGGAGAAGATTAAGGCTGTACAAGATTGGCCAGTACCAAAAGACAAGACCCAGGTGAGAGCTTTCTTGGACTGTGCTCTTACTATCGCCGCTTTGTCAAGAATTTTGCCGATATTGCCAGACCATTGCACAAGCTAACGGAGGAGAAACGAACTTTCCGTTGGGATGAACAATGTGAAATCGCATTCCACGAGTTGAAGAAACATCTTTGTGATGCACCGATTTTAGGTTACCCTGATACAAAGAATGAATTCATCGTCGACACAGATGCCAGTAATACTGGAATTGGTGGTGTATTATCGCAACGGAAAGGAGAGCATGAAGTTGTGATTGCCTACTTTAGTAAGGCCTTATCCAAACCAGAGAGAAATTACTGTGTCACCAGAAGGGAGCTTCTTGCTGTGGTTAAGACTTTACAGCACTTTAATAAATATTTGTTAGGGCGTAAGTTCCGTCTACGCACTGATCATGCTGCATTAAAATGGCTTTTACAGTTTAAGAATCCTGAAGGACAGGTGGCCAGATGGATTGAATTACTTCAAGAGTTTGACTTTGATAGAACATCGAAGCGGAAAGTCACATGGTAACGCCGACGCGCTCTCAAGAAGACCTTGTTCCGAGGATTGCAAGCACTGTGTTCGGCAAGAAGCCAAAGAAGAAGTTCCCATTCGAGTGATCAAAACAAACATAAGCGATGAATGGAGGTCAACATTACGACAGGCGCAGAAGGATGACAGGGACATAAAGCCCATCTTCGAGTGGATTGAAGCTAGCACTCCTCGGCCCAACTGGAGTACTGTCGCCTCTATGAGCTCTGTCACGAAGAGTTATTGGGCACAATGGAATAGTTTGCTCATCCAAGATGGCGTCCTTTGCCGAAAATGGGAAAGTACTCGCGGTGATAACTGTCATCTACAAATGGTGGTTCCGAAAAGTAAAGTACCGGAAGTATTGCAGCTATATCACAATGGATGTTCCGGCGGCCATTTGGGAGTAAAAAGGACTTTACTGAGAATTCGTGAAAGATTTTATTGGATTCACTGTCGGGCTGATGTTGAAGATTGGTGTCGCAAATGTACTAGCTGCGCTGCTGTAAAGGGACCACATACACGCAGCCGAGGTGCGATGCAATTATACAATGTGGGAGCTCCATGGGAACGTATAGCATTAGATGTGGCGGGGCCGTTTCCCGTCAGTGAGAGCGGCAACAAATACTTCATGGTTGTCATGGATTATTTCACGAAGTGGCCTGAAGTTTTCGCGATACCTAATCAAGAAGCTACTACAGTTGCCGACAAGCTCGTTCAAGAAGTCTTTTGTCGGTTCGGGGTACCCTTAGAAATCCACACCGACCAGGGAAGAAACTTTGAATCGCAAGTTTTTCAGGAGACTTGTCGTGTAATGGGTGCCCACAAGACACGAACAACTTCTTATCACCCACAATCGGATGGAATGGTAGAGCGTTTTAACCAAACGCTTGAGAGATACTTGGCGAAAGTTGTAGATAGCAGACAGAAGGATTGGGATAAGCATATACAGCCATTCTCTTGTCTTACCGAAGCGCTATCCATGAAAGCACATCCGTAACCCCAGCATTTGCAAATTTCGGTCGAGAACTAAGGTTGCCTGCTGACCTTATTACTGGAATACCTCCTGATACACCTCGTAGTATAACGGAGTACGTAAGTGATTTAAGAGATAAGATGAATGACGTTTATGAGCATGTTCGACAGTCAAGTCAGCAGTCATCAGAAAGGACCAAAACACGTTACGATCGCAACGTAAACAATCAAGGTTTTGAAGAAGGTTCATTGGTATGGCTACATAACCCACTTCGAAGCAAAGGAAAGTCTCCCAAACTTCAAGCTAAATGGGATGGACCGTACCAAGTTATAACCAAAATTAACGACGTCACGTACCGTATACGCAAGCACCCACGAGGAGCATCCAAGATTGTTCATGTGGATCGATTAGCGCGTTTCTATGGAGATAATGCTCGGGACGAGCATTTCTTGGAAGGGGCAGTGTTACGAATTGACGTATTAAAATGTCATTAAATATGGCGGCTAATATGTGACGTCAGTCCACAGACAATCCATAGAGTATGACATGCGAATTGTCAAATAGCAAAGAGTGTAGTATGTTCTAGATAATTCGCGAACTATGTAGAATGACGTCGACGCTTCGAGCTCAGCGGCCGGACAGGTATATAAGGCGGGCCGACGGGTGCGCCGGGAGTCTTGTGTTCTACTCAAGAGCGAACGAAGAGCGAAATACCTGCGACTACAAGGAAGAAGCGAGTGATACAGCGATATCTAAGGGATCGTCGAGTGTGATATAACAGTGTGAAGAGTTAACGTGTGATTATTACGTGTGTGTGCGGAAAGTGTTGTGTTATAGTGTGCAGTGTTAATTACGGATTTTAGTGCGTGCGTTAATTGATTAATTAGTACGAGTGTAAGTGTAATTAGTGTTGTGTGTGATTAATATTGGTTAATAATAAAGTGTTACCGTGTTATTCTTCGTGTTTGGCAATAATTTATCCGGAACCCCCAGCTCGTAACAATAATAAATAATTAAAATTAGATTAAAACAAAAAATAAAGACAGAACTTACGCGTTACATCATCAGGTAGTAATACTATAGGGGGAAAAATAGATTATAGGGTTAAAAAAGAATTGTACTGATAATAAAATAGTTTCCGGAAAAGATAAGTAACAAGAACAGGTTAATAAAGATGTGACGTAAATTTAAGGTTTTCCAATACATTCTTTTTTAGTTTTCCATTATGAATGACAAAAGGTCAGAATTTCATTAATCAATAATAACTGTTATTAATAGCCTGGTAAATTTTAAGTACTTTAAGTACCTATATTAATATCAATGCTTTGTAAGAAATCAAAAAACTTCAGAGATTAAGCAAATATAATTTCAATAAATATACATACCACATTCAGGATTTTCACGACAATCTATCTGGACATCCAGTCGGCCTGAAGAAGTGATCAGTTCTCTGCAAATGCAGACTTGACAAGGGTTCAATGGATTTTCGAATTCTTGGTTGCTCGGGAGTGGGTGGCACGTCGCTGGTAATCAATAAATTTACTATATTTTACAAATCTTTGATAAATATGAAGAAGAATCAGAAGGATTTTTCAGTTTAAAATAAAGTTTATTTTTGTGGTATGTATGAAATGGCATTAGAACCAATAAGTCAGTTCAGTGAAAGTCAAACTAGAAGGGAAATTCCATTCAAAAATACCTTCCGGCTTGGATGTTCAGTATCCTTATGCGATTCCGTAACCTCTCGATCGGACGCATAATGGAGCTTAAAAGTGAATAGGTCACCATATTACTAAGCCATTTTCTCTTGACAAGAATCAGAAGAATGTGGATTTACTGAACTTCAATGAATATTTAATGCGACAAAAGCTTAAAATTAAGATTTATAAAGAATCTAAGCGCTTCATGTCAAAATCGTAAAACATTATAAATTTTTAAACAGTACCGGTTATAGTACTGGTCCCGAGACGGGATCATGTTTTGGAGTCCAGCGGACACTTCATTTGCTGTCGAAGATCTAAGAGTGGCCAACCCTCAAAATTGGTAATTCATAAGCTGCAATATTTTTTTGCATTAACCAGTATTCTAACATGTTACTCTCCTTGTAGTCAAGCGTCATTCTGTGAATGATGGTGTTTTATCTATCATAAAACTGGGTACTTCCACTTATTGAAAATAAGGTTGACGAGCTATACCCTTACAATGTGTAAGTTCCATTGATTCTTATCGTAAACAGTAACTTGTGTATGTCTTATGTGTTTTTAATACTGACTGTATACTCGTATTCATTCGTTCTATATAAAGTTTGACTATAGGTAATTTAAACACGTACCTTCAGGAAATGGCTGAGGTGGCAGCGGTGGTGGGGATGGCGGTGGGGGTGGTGATGGGGGAGCGGTGGGGGTGGTGGTGGAGGAAGCGGTGAGGTGGTGGTGGAGGAAGCGGTGGAGGCAGTGGCGGTAGTGTGTTGGTGTAGTGGAGGCAATGGTGTGTAGTGGGCAGTGGTGGTGGTAGTGGAGGCAGTGGTGGGGTAAAGGTGAAGTGGTGCTGGGGGTGGTGGTGGCGTGGTAGAGGTGGGAGTGGCGGTGTAGAGGTGGGAGCGGTGTTGTGGTGGGGGCAGTGTGGTAATGGTGGTGGCAGTGGGGGCAATGGGTGGTGGTAGAGGTGGAAAGTGGTGGTGTAGAGGTGGAAGTGGTGGTGGTAGAGGTGGAAGTGGTGGTGGAGGGAGTGGTGGAAGTGGTGGTGGAGGAGGTAGTGGTGGTGGTGGTGGTGGCAGTGGTGGCGGCGATGGTGGTGGGGGTGGTGGCGGTGGCGGCATCGGCTTCTGACATCCTCCGCAACTGGCGCACACCGCATTAAGGTCGCTTAGGCAGAAGCACACTAGGCATTCGTAGTCGGCTGACCACACATAATGCAGTTCTCCCAGCCTAGTGCAATGTATCGAGAAACCTGAAGAAACCACTCAATCAAACATTGACTTTGAAACGATTAACAAAGCGTAAGCGTCATGAGCAAAGTTATTAAGCAAGTATTAACAGCAATATTGGTAAAATGAAAAAAATCACATACCTGGTATGAGGTTTGTTGATGTATGTTTCATGGTTTTGTATTATCCTCGAAAAAACATCTAAAAGTGAAAGATAAATAAAGATATTCAAATATGTGGAGTCATCATTACTAGGGCATTTATATGGGGATCGTTATGTTCCTTATTTGTGTAGGGTTTTGGATATAATTCAAATTGTTTTTAACTAACAACTTCATATCACTTCTCCTATGCATTTAAATTAAACAAACATTCAAACGGAAAAGTTTATTGAAATTTAAAACAGAATTTTAAAACACCAATTGTTAACATGATCAATCACATACTTGATCTAGTATTGGCAACAGCGTTTAGCGTTTGCGCTAGCAGAACTAGCGCCTGAGCCATAATTTGGTAGGTAATAAGGACCATAGCCGATTCCACCACCAATAGCTTGGGCTTCAGCCAAGGCTTGAGCAGAGGCACGATCCACCACCATAACCGGGGCCGTAGATACCGCCAACTCCATTTGCTAAAGCTTGTGCTTCGGCAGGGCCTGGGCAGCAGCGCATCCTCCGTACCCTGGGCCGTAAATTCCACCGACCCCATGGCGAGTGCCTGAGCTTTGTGCTTGGGCCTGGGCAGCAGCTGATCCTCCGTCCCTGGGCCGTAAACTCCGCCGCCCCATTTGCGAGCGCCTGGGCTTGTGCTTGGGCCTGGGCAGCAGCTGATCCTCCGTACCCTGGGCCCGTAAACTCCGCCGGCCCCATTGGCGAGCGCCTGAGCTTGGGCTTGGCATAGGCAGAGGCCGATCCTCCTGCGTAACCGGGGCCGAAACTCCACCGGCCCCTTGGCGAGCGCCTGAGCCTGTGCTTGGGCTAGGCGCGGCCGATCCGCCTCCATAGCCTGGGCCGTAGAACTCCACCACCTCCATTAGCTAGAGCTTGCGCCTGGGCTGCGGCTTGAGCTGCGGCAGAACTCGGTCTTGCGTAGTAAGGCCCGTATCTGCTTCCACCGGCAGTGCTTGAGCTTCGCTAAGGCTGAGCAGAGCAAGATCCACCTCCGTATGGATAGTATCCTCCTATTCCTCCATTAGCTAAGGCTTGGGCTCGGCAACAGCCTGAGCGGACGTAGCTCCGCCACCTCCAAACCGGATAGTACCCTCCATTGCAATGCCGCTTGCTTGGGCAATAGCATTTGCGCTAGCTGCAGATCTCGATTGATGCAGCAGAATGACCTGTCCGGTGACTAAGGACGTTTGTATTGAGGTTTTCCTCGCTCTCAATGTCCACCAATGTTGTTTCTTGTCTCACAGCATGATGACCCGACGTCAACGTGTAAAGATTCGTTGATCGACACACCGTTCTCGGACGCCTCCTTTTCCGAGATTCGTCGCGATCGACTTCAGCTGAAATAAAAAAAAACCTTGTTAATTCTTACGCAAAACCATTTTCGATTATTTAATATTTATCTTGCGGTTATTTCATTAATATTGAAAAATTGGAAAACACTAACCGTTTTTTAATTGAATACATTTATTTAATATAATTATCTCCACTGATTTAGATTCAAATAACGACAGCCCACGTTTCAGAAGTATAACATTAAGATTTATTTGTATATTTTATAAAATCATAAAATCATTAAAATGAAATAAAAACACTTACCAGAGTTGAGATCTAGTTGTATCGGCAATGCTACCGCTAGCAGCAAGGCCAAGAGGAAAATCCTCACTGAGGTGGGCCTGCTGCATTTCGGATATTAGAGTCCCCAAAGCTCGCAGGTTTCGAATGTCCTCTGGTGTGTGAAGCTTGATTCAATGCCTGAGTGTGGCTCGCTCCCCCTTTTTAAACATACGCTAATTTGCTGACACTATTACTATTACAACCGGCTAAATCAGCTTTAGATACGCCATGTTTACAAATTGATTAGCGGATTATGTCAATTCATAACAAGTTTATGATGAATTTAAAATGGCATTAATAGCTTCGTGTGCTAGTGATATTGGTATACACATTTATAGTTATTTTTCAGTTTCTTAGAAACAAGTACAGAAGCAATTTTATGAATTGGCTATGACCATTTTATTATATATAATATTGTTATTTAATTCAATTACTATAAAAACAAATACAAAAGCCAATTTTATGAAATCTATAATGAGCGTCGACCACATTTTTAAAAGAGAAAGAGAAGATGGATGAATTTACGTTAGAACGTGTTTTTTCTAATTAGAAAGGTTAAGTGTCCTATAAACAACTTTTGAAGAATTGTAGTAGACTATCCAATTTTTTGTGTGTGTCATCTGTACATCAATCTTTGTGATATATTGAAACTATTTTGAAGAGGTCACACAATTGTAAACTTAAAAAAATAAATAAAAAATCCTTGTGTCACTCTAGAGTCTAAAGCAAATAAAACACATAACTTATCCCACTAATTTATTGCTATATGAAAGGGCAAAGCTTGCTTGACTGTTTTTTATAATGCTTCATTAATAACTAACTGATCAGATCCGATTTTCTGGCTAGTCATAGTGTGGAGATCAAATGTGTTATTATTCATGAAGATCTGAAACAATACAAACAATATATGTGAAATAATTGGCATCAAGGTTATTGGAAGTGAATACTTAACCTTAATAAATTGAGTTGTGATTTGTTTATCTATTATTATGTTAAAGGGTTCAGAAAATATTGTGTTATGATTATGGATATGAATTTTAAGTCTAATTTTAGTCCAATTTCAGGTAAAACCCATGTAGAAGTGAAAGAAATTCTTAAATTCATCTTGTTTATGTTTGTACAATTTATTCATTGTTTACTATTTATCCAAAACAGGGGATGTGACTAATGTTTTGGAGTAAACTAGAAACATCGCAAGTTTATTCTCAAAAAATAATTCTTAACGCGAGTGGAGTAGAAACTACCATTAATAAAAGTGCCCTTTTGTGCTCATTATTGGAAAAGTAAAGCACTTTGAACTTTTTAACTGATGTTTCGCTTGCCGAGAATTAAAAAACACAAGTTTGATGAAACCTCCAACTTAAAGGTTACTGTTTATTCAGAGTTATGTTACTACACCACCACTCTATGTTTAATTTAGCAAAATAAAGACAAATATAATGATTTGAAAATTACCACTTACGTAGATTTATCTGCGATAATCTTTCGTTTCTTCCGCTGAGACCAATTTGGAGTGAAGCGCGAATTGGGGCGCTTCTCTAACGCTCACCTCAGCCGACTCGGATGCCTCCAGCACACTATACTAAAAGCTAACAACCATCAACAATAAACGCCTTGGGCTATATAAGAGCGAAGAGCATTGGCTTGAGGACCAAAGCATAGGAGATTAGAGACATATAAACAAACGAATAGCGTTAGCGAGTCATTCTAGTATAAGATACACCAACCTAATATACCAGACCAAACCGGCAGCTTGGCTTGAGCTTGGGCTAGGCATTAGCGAGTCCTCCACCTAATCCGCCACCGAGCTGGGCTTGAGCCTTGGGCTAAGGGCATTAGCGATCCTCCAGCTTAATCCGCCACCGGCAGCTTTGAGCTTGGGCTAGGCGTTGGCGAGTCCTCCCTTAACCACCACCTGCAGCTTGGGGCTTGAGCTTGGCTAAGGATTAGCAAGTTCCTCCAGCCTATTCCAGGGCCACCCAGAAAGCTTGGAGCTTGAGCTTTGAGCTAGAGCCATTAGCGAGTCCTCACACTTAGCGATCCAACCGGCAGCTTGGGCTTGAGCTTGGCTAAGGGCAATTAGCGTGTCCTCACTTATCCGCCACAGCAGCTTGGGGCTTGAGCTAGGGCTAAGGCGTTGGCGGAGGTACCTTCCACTATAATCCGCCCCAGCAGCTTGGGCTTTAGAGCTTGGGCTAATGGCCGCTGGCGAGTCCTCCACCTAAACCACCACACAGCGCTTGGGATTGCGCTTGTGCTTGCACGTCAGGAGCTTCACCGATTCCGCCCCTAGCCACCACCAGCAGTCCTGAGCTTGGGCTTGAGCTTGAGCAAGAGCGTCTGCAATAAGCCTAATCCACTGCAGCAGCTTTGAGCTTGGCTTGGGCCAAAGCATTGGCTAATCACTTCCCTAGTCTTGAGCTTGAGGCTTGAGCAAGGCATTAGCTAATGCACTTCCACCTAGTCTTGAGCTGAGGCCTGCGCAGAGCATTGGCTAGTGGCGCTTCCTCCCAGACCTTGTGCTTGAGGCTTGAGCCAAAGCATTAGCTAATGCATACTGCCATCAAGTCTGTGTCCTGAGCTTGAGCTATAAGCATTCGGCTATTATTATCGGTTCCATACCGAGTCCTTGTACCCTGAGCTTTGTGCTAGAGCAATTGGCTGTGCGCTTCTCGACAGCCTGTGCTTGAGCTTGAGCAAAGCATTAGCTAATGCGCTTACACCGAGTCCTTGTGCTTGACGGCTTGAGCCACCAGCAGATTCGCTAATGCGGCATTCTCCGAAGTCCTTGTGCTGACTGGAGCCAAAGCATTCGCTAAATGGAGAGCGTCCACCGATTCCCTTGAGCCTGAGCTTGCGCTAGAGCATTGGCTATCGCGCTTCCTCCGAGACCTGTGGCTTGAGCTTTGAGCAGCAAAAGCCTTAGTAATGCCATGCCGTAAGATCCTTGGTGGCCTGGTTTGAGCTAAAGCAGTTAGCTAATGGCTTGTCGCACCGGAGTCCTTGAGCTGAAAGCTTGGTGCTAGAAGCATTGGCTGAGTGCGCTTCTCCGACACCCCTGTTGCTTGAGCGAAGCGCCAAAGCATTAGCTAATGCGCATCCAGACCGAGTCTTTGTGCTTGGAGCTGGAGCCAAAGCAGTTCGCTAGATGCGCTACTAGCACCGAGTCCTTTGAGCTGAGCTTGTGCTATAGCATTGGCCAGTGCGTTCCTCCGCAGACCTGTGCTTTGAGCTTGAGCCATAGCATTAGCTAATGCACTGCGTCAGTCTTGTGCTGAGCTTGTTCCGCTACCAGCATTTGAGCTACGTGCTGTACACACCGCGTCCTTGAGCCTCGGAGAGCTTTGCGCCAGTGAGGCGTGTGGCGTTCTATGCCTTTCCCTCGAGTCCTGTGTGCTTGAGCTGAGCCATGGCCTGACTAATAGCACTACACAATCCCTGGAGTGATTTGGGAGCCTGTGCTAATGCTTCGGCAGAGCAGCACTGCTGCCACGTAGCCTGTTTATAGCTTGGGCTTGATGCCACAACGCTTGAGCGATAGGCACCGCTTCGATCCTTGAGCTTGAGCCTTGGGCAGGGCACTTGCTAAGGCTGATCCCCCTATGTGTTTGGCTGGTGGGCAATGCATGGCGAGGGCCGACGATCCAGACAATCCCTCTTGCGTGCGTGCTTTGGGCCAATAGCTTAAAGCGAGAGGATCCCCACTGCGCCATTGGATGCCGCATCACCCATCTCCCACGGGCCCCAACTTCCAGTGTGGCTTGAGCATTGCAAGGGCCGTTTTGCCATTAGTGTACCCCATCTCCTCATCCCCCCCATTCTACGGTGTTGGGCGTTTGCGTTGGCGTTTGCAAAGATGAACTTCCCTATGTTGTAAATAGAAAAAAAAAACCTACGACTCCATTAATACGAAACAGTACGGGATTTCATCCTGTGAACGCACCAGGCATACAATAATAATTCGCTATAGTGCATACATATAAAATTATGGATGTACTTAACAACTACAGAACTGGTACAGATAAAGTATTGAAGAAGGGCAGCGATCACAAGCAAGCACTATAGTCTTGGCCAGCTTGCGATAAATATAAATTAAATATTCTTACATGGTCCTGGAAGTTGGTACTCTTGTAAATAAAGGTTTATATTACTATTGTTATTAAATTACTATAATTAATTTATATTTGTATTCAATGCGGTTAATTTGGCAAAGACATTTTGCACACTGTTTTTTTTCGTTGACAATGAAAAATATAATGCCGTATCATACTGCTGTAAAGTTGCTTCAAAAACTATTTATTATCTTTTCAAATGTCACAACCATTAATTTTTTAAAAACTATTTGCATATTATTTACTACATGCAACAACTTCCTAACATGGAAAAAATTTTCCTGAGCAAATTTTAATCAAAGCGATTCTTGTAAAATGAATCAAGTTTTGTCAAGTTCGGTCAAAAAATTAACATGGGCATAAACTTTGATGTCGGTCTTTGAGTTTTACAATAACTTTAGTTACCGCAAGAAGGATCGGGATACGACTCGGGTCACGTAGTTATATTTGGATCGTTGGCAAAACGTAGAGTCTTGCAAGGCTGACCAGAGATGGTGAAAGGAGTCAGTGTGACTGTGGCCTGAACCAGATAGGCGCTAGAAGAAAAACATTGCATTGTTAATCCTAATACATAATCAAGTCAAACTAAAAAATTAATGATGTGCGTGGAACTATATTAACTGCTAAGGTATGTCAGCTTTATTGTTTTATGTTGTTAGTTTTTTCATGATTTATCTTGTATCTTCTCGGCAGAATTCAATTCAGGTTTTAGATTTAAGAAAAATTATTTATGATTATCTGTAATTTAAAGCATGGTGACTTTCAATATGTCGATTATGGTTTCTGATTTGTTTGATTCTTTGAATAATTCAACTATTAGTAAATGGTATCATGAATGTGAAGTGGTGATAATCTTCGATTTAATAAGTTACTTACTGAATGTAGATGATTTACTGGTACGGGGTTGCAGATATTGTTGGTTGTCTGAAATTCACATTTGTTGCCATGAATCATTTGGTACGATCAATTGTATTGAAAGTAATTGTACATAAGCGCACCTTTATCATCTGCCATTGCGATGATTGTTTTGTTACATCGTTCCAGTATTGCTTTATTTTAGAAACTAGTTTTTTTGAAGATAGATTGTTTGCATGGTAGGTGATAAGAATGAAGAGCAATTTAAGTATTTAATCTTAAATTAGTTAATAAATATCTCATCCATGTAACGTTGATCAGGGACCGAACGTAATCTGGTCCTTGCCGGGGAGAGGGATGTACTCTTGAATCTGGAGGGACCGTTAATACTGATGGATAGGAGCTTGAATGGGGATTCTTCGGGAAGTCGTACCGGATTTCCCTCTCAACGGCAGGGAACGGTTTTCGGAACTGAGAATCGGCCAGAGGTTATTATTGATGATCTTGGCGGGGACGGATACTGGGTAGTGTCTGTCGACCGGACAGGAACGGGCACGTTATTTCTCTTTTACGCGGTATCGGTATGGGATTTCGGGCGCTATCGGGGAATGTATCATCATTGTTTAGGTGGATGATGATACTGGAATGGGTACAGGTACATATACGTTTCTCGGTGGAATGACCATGTGCGGGGTAAGGCTGCACTGGGCCAGGGATGATGATTGGCGGCGGGCCTGGTGAAGCGTTGAGAGTTCTAGTCAGGTAAGGATTGACGGATGTTCAAGTAGGTGATAGTTTTTGTAGTAAGACGCAAAATAGTTTTGACTAACTATGACAATATATTAATCTGAATGTTGAAATGTTTGTATGTCTTGTTATTGTCTTTCGGTTTTTATGTAGATCCTTATGTGGATATGGGAGGATTTGTAAGGAACGGTTAGTAGGTAGCTGTTGGTTGAATGATGATAAATGGAAGATACTCTTGACATAAAAGCGCCAAAGTAGATAGACCATATCTTATGTCCAGCATGTGATCGTCATAGCTGTAACATTTCATATTGTACTTGCTATGGCATTAATATTCATGAAATTGTACATAAAATGTCATTGCCACTTTCTAGTAATTAGTTAAATTATGTGACATTTCCAAACCGGCTCGATTTAAGATTTGAATCAGTAAATATATTCAAATAGTCCTCATTATCAATTTTAACTCTCTCCCCATCTAAGCTAACTCGTGGTTCGATCAATCTTACAGATTTTGTTTGTTGCTCATATTTTTTCGTCATATCCAAAATGTGTGTGTCAATTCTTTTGGGAGCATTCTAAAATTAAATATATCTGCGGCCGTGATGAAGATTAGCCATATAAATTCTGATAATACTATTAGCATATTTGAATGGATGGGTCTAATCATTGAATTTTCTTCCTTATTTAAACGTACTATTAGGAAATAATATAGTAAGTAAAATTGGTTTCACAAGCTAAATATTACACCATAGGAATTGGGTGATGGCGGCGGGCGTGGTGGTACTGGCCAAGGTGATGGAGTAGGGATAGGTCTGGGTATCAGATCAGGGATGGGTCTGGGGATCAAGCCAGGGACGGGTCTGGGGATCAGCCCAGGGATGGGTCTGGGTATCACTCTAGGGATGGGCTTAGGTATCACTCCGGGGATAGGTCTCCATGGAATAAAACCTGGAATCGAGCTC
>PQWD01004686.1:0-25319 GCA_019425675.1 Leucinodes orbonalis | reverse complement strand
AGAGTCGAAAACACAATATTGTCAGGGCGTCTGTCAAATTTTTACTGTGTTTGTTTTAAAAACAGTTGAAGGTATATATTTGTGTGTGAGAGAGCCGGCTTGATAGGAGTGATTTAATACCAGAGCCTCACGGAAAACAGGCGTGGTGACAAGAGCGTCGCATAACGTACATATAATTTCGAAAAATTCGAAAAGATATTGGTGCGTGGCGGAATTTCAATTTGCGCCTTCCACATAGGAAGGCAACAGTTCACACCATTGAGCCTCCAAGGCTCTCCTCGAATTAATATAATGTTTATCCGTTGTTATATCGCTGTATCAATGTCAGTGGGTATAAAATATTTCAAACATTTCCTATTTCCACCAGCAAGCGAAGAAGAAACAAGAAGAAAAAGAACAAGCGGAGAGAGAACGCCGCGAGCGCGAACAGAGAGAGCGGGAGTTCGAGGAGAGGGAAAGAGAGCGCGAACAGCAGGACAGAGAGAGACAGCGCGCGGAGAAAGAGAGGCAGCGGAGTGAGAGGGAGCGAGAGAGGCAGCAGGAGGGAGACAGGCTGAGGCGGTTGGAGCGGGAGAGATATAGTCCGGAGCGTAGGCGGACTTTCTCTACTTCGCAGAGCAAGTAAGGAGGCGTTCAATTACTTTACGCAATTTTTAAAGATTTTCGACCTTACTTCAACCCCATGCAGTAGCGTGCACAGATATTATGAGTAGGGTATGCAAAGTGAATGACACTAATTGCAAAAACAATTATTTATATTTTTGTCAAATTGAGTGCTGTTGACAGCAGATCGCTGGTGGTTCCAAATCTGTAGAGGTAAATGGGCGAAAAAGTAGGAATCATTTAATATGTTGACGTATTTCCGGGTTGTCGTGCTAATAAACAGTGCACACACTGTGCGTCCAGCACAGTGTATGCACTGTTTATTTGCATATAACTCGTCGTAACGCTTTTCTGCCCAGACGGGGTTTATGAACATTACGTAACACCCGTTACTGTTATTACCCAAAAAAAATAACATTTCAAAACCTTCAAGTACGTGACGCAATTTTGGCAATTTATTCCCTAATATTTATATTTAAATTGAAAAACAACGCAACGTTTCGCGTTGTTTGAACCATCCTTCCCGCACGAGTAATGTATCGTAACGTTTTAGAAAGGCCTGTCCCTGCAGTAGGTCCTAATAGGCTGCTGATGGAGTTTTTTGCAAATCCACAAGCTGTTTAAGTATGTTTGTGTGTGTGTTGGATGTTAATTGGTTTGTAACCCATTTTTGTTGCAGTAAAGTGGATACCGGTGTGCAAGTGTCATGTCGCACCACTCCACTTTCTGTTGCTGTTCAAACTGATGATGATCTGTTTAGGGTAAGTTGAAACCTTCATCCACGCCTGCGAAGAGATTCGAAGGTTGTGTGTGAAGTCGTCCAATCCGCACTGGGCCCGCGTGGACGACTAAATCCTAATCACCCTATACGGGTAAGCTTGTGCCCCTCGGGGGGGACGTTTAATGAGCTGATGATGATGAAGTTGAAAAAGGGGGTAAGAGTGGGGATGACTTACCTTACAGAAAATTGACGTAAATGGTTTGGAAAATCAACATTTATAATGAGTTGTTCAGGCTTGTTCCTGCAGCTGAGTTCCACCTCTGTACATCTCGGAGGAACTCCAAATTATCGCGCTGTCCTAACCTAACCTCACCGGGGGGCACGAGCCTATTCGTAAAGGGTGTATAGGCCTTAGTCGTCCACGCGGACCTAGTGCGGATTGGCAAACTTCACGCACAACCTTTGAATCTCTTCGCAAGCGTTCGCAGGTTTCTTCGCGATGTTTTCCTTCACCGTAAGTGTCGGATAACGTACATATATTTTTGAAAATCCTAAAACACCGTGGCGGGATTTGAACCTGCACCCTTTAAATTGTAAGGCAATATAGGCAACTCTGCATACTTAAAACTTAGATCACCTTTGAGCCACCGATTCTCTGCTTGCTTAAAACTTAGACCGACTTAATTAGACAAACGCAAAACATTAAAACCAATACAGCGGGCAAATGCAGCCTAATTGCTACGAGTCTATATATTATTATACTGTAAGGTATAAGCGATTTACTGTAAGTTATAACTATTTTTCATGATTTCAGTTACCGTCGCCAACAAAGAAACAGTTAACTCAAGCGGAGAGGGAGTTATCGCCACACACGGTGGTGACTAGCGACCGACAATGGCCGATTGAGTGGAACGCTAGCATTGAGAGGCGGAGGAGCTATGGAGATTTTGATGGTAAGGGTAATTATTAATGTAATTTCTTTATATCTTTTCATACATCATCATCAGCTCATTAAACGTCCCCACCGAGGGGCACGAGCCTACCCGTATAGGGTGATTAGGCCTTAGTCGTCCACGCGGGCCCAGTGCGGGTTGGACGACTCAAAAAATATAAAAAAGATGCATAATATTGATTTTTATAAATATGTATTATAGTTATAGTGTAGATTCACATTTACTACATATTTCGTTATTATTGTTCTGTGCGGTTGGGTAGCATTTTTATTTCATTTTCTTGTTATTTTTTTTCTCTTTGGTTCCACTGCAAAACAGCGCCTTGACAAAACTGTCTTGGCGTTAGCTGAGTGGTCACCATTTTGGTAGCATTATAATTATTTTTAATATTTAGGAATAACATGTTACAATTTTATTGCGCCAAATAAATATTTTTCTTTCTTTCATACCTACTTTTCATACATACGTTGGCGAAATTGACTAAAGACCAGGGGCGGATCGTGAATTTGTTGGGCCCTGGGATAAAACTACTGAGGGGCCTATCAACTAATTAGTTATGCTAAAAAACTGCACAAACAACATAAATTTACTTAATTCTACGCAAGTATTAATTGTACATGGCGACCTTAATGCTGTAGTAGCAATATCTTCGAGTCAACCTTTTAATGAGAGAGTAACCGAATCGCCTATTATTTAAGTAATCCTTCAAGTAGTCCTTAGTGTTCGTATAACGAAACAAAAGAAACGACCAACGCTACACATCCCTAATCAATTGAAGAGTGATATGACGTCACTAATATCTCTCTCTTGACTTTAGCATTGTACGCGGGAAACGGTCATATTGTAACTCTAAGATTTAAATCTATAAATAGATGTTATATAAAATTAAAGAATCATTTCATATTAGGTAGATCCGGCCCTGCAAGAACATCTTTTTTTAGAATCTAAACAATTTTTGGTGACCTGAAGGCCTTTTCGATTCCACCAATTTGGTTAAGATAGCTTCTGCTAGTAAAACCGGGTATAAGAGACCTAACATCTGTTGTCTCGGGTGGCGGGCACTGATGGAGAATAATAATTGTTAGTTGTTGGTCGCCCTCAATGCCGCTCTGTCATGGTCAGGCGTATTACTTACCATCAGGAGAGCGTCCTGTACAAAAAAAAATTATTTCTATGAATGAGACTTTTGACGTCTCAAAACGAATAAGCAACACAAAGAAAACAATACATTTAATAATCCATCGTTTTAATTATTTTTTGACGACCCATTTGGTATAATGGTTGAGGCGTCGGCTATTACACTAAGGGTTTGATATCCGGGCAGTTCAAACATTTGTGTGCATCAACACACATGTCTGTTTGTATTGGTCTGGGTGTTTCTATGTATAATATGTATTTCCAAAAACAAAAAGTATATAAATACGTTTATCCGTTGCTTAGTACCCACAAAACAGGCTTCACGCTTAACTTGGGGCTGATGGCGCTGTGTGAATGTCAGTGGATATTTATTATTATTATTTTGGCCGTTTTGATAGCATTCGGGTGACCTAACATTTGTCGTCTCGGGTGAACCCAAGACTTTTGAATCAACAATGAAATTCACGATCAGACCCGAAACCACAAGTGTAGTGAATATCTCCATTGATATCTGTGTTTCAGAGAGATGTTCCACCGTGACAAGGAAATCGAACCGGGACAAGTTGACCGCAGACCTCCGCCACTCGTACATGCCGTCTATATTCGACGCAGATGCAATACACATGAGGAATATGCAGGCAGAGAAGGTTAATATTTTATAATATATATTTATGGGGACCGACCCATTTGGTGTAATGGTTGTGACGTCGCTTATTACATCAAGTGTTCCGGGTTCGATATCCAGGCAGTACAAACATTTGTGTGCATGAACATTTCGGTTTTTATTGGTCATTTTTTCATTTTCATTTCATTTCATTTATTCATAAACAATATTATATTGTGTTTGAAGTTAAATCAATAAAAGATCACCTTAAAATATAATACAGAGTTAGAATTGACAATACAAAATAGATAATTAATTTGTAATGTCAGAATAATTAATTATAATTAGGATAAACGGAAATGCATGTCAATAAAAAGGAATAATTTTAAACTAACTAATAAATTAATCACAATGTCAGTTTAAATAATCTTTCTATCTTTCTTTCTTAACCTCACTTTTCATGTGTACTGGTAACCTGTTGAATAGTTTTACCGCCTGATACAGTACAGAGTGTTTGACTATATCAATACTTGATTTAATAGTATTATGAAAATCTTTTCGTCTAGTCTTTTCCCTTATTCGCCTATCTTCTTCTGTTTCAAATTTACGTATATTTTTAGCAAATTAAGTTATATTAAGGCGCTTAAAGTGGTCACGGCAGGAATTGCGTTGTTGTATTCGAACAATTATTCTAACAGCTCGTTTTTGCAGTATGAACGCACGCTCAATGTTATAAAGATAGCTTCCGCAAGTGCAAAGTATACAGTAAGGCTCCTAAGCACATAGCAAGAAGAGCCTACTGCTTTTTCAATACTAGTGACTTCCATTTAAGTGCACTGTCAAGGAGAACACCCAAAAATTTAACCACTTCATTACTACCGATATGTTTACTATCAAGATGACACAAGATTTGTCCTGAAGAAGTCTTGAAAAGCATCAGATTTGTTTTGCCAGCATTAAGTGTAAGACCGTTGTCCTTAAACCATGTACCAATTGATTTAAGACCCCTTTCAATCTCCCTGCTTAGACTAGGAACGTCATCGGCCGAAATGACTGCGTTCATCATCATCATCATTACAGCCCAATTATGTCCACTGCTGAACGAAGGCCTCCCCTAATGATTTCCACGCGGACCGATCCCTTGCAGTTGACATCCATCTGCTACCCGCCACCTTAACCAGATCATCCGTCCATCTGGTTGGGGGTCGGCATACGCTTCGCTTTCCGTTACGTGGACGCCACTCGAGAACCTTTCCGAGACTTTCGATGACTGCATTAGTATTATCAAAAAAGCACCATCTGCAAGCTACCCTGGGCCAGCCCAGCTGCATAATTTATGAGATCATTCATGAAAATAACAAAGAGGATAGGTCTGGGTGTTTTTTATGTATAATATGTATGTATTTACAAAAAAACGTAAGTTTATAGGATAATTATTAGTCTGGGGCTAGATGGCGCTGTGTGAATATTTATTTATTTATATATCAGAAATTATTGGTACAATTATTATAATAAAATGTTCTAGGAGGCAGCAGCTCGACGGCAGTTCTACCAGCAGGAGTTGAAAAACCAAATCATGGAACAGCAGAGGATTCGGGAAGAGAGGAAGAATCGGGAGAAGTAAGTAGTGTAGCTACATACAGTACTGTCTTTTAACTTTTTGAACGCCTGTCTTTAAACCGTTTGAATAGGGGTGATGACAAATTTTTCTTCTGCTATGATATCGATTGACCGCATCATAATAGAAACATTGGTAAAAAAATTACTATGTTTGCATTAAAACCCACAGAGATTCCCAAAAACGCTTCATACAAATGGCTACCTAGTTATGACGTCACACCTCAGTAGTCTCTATGCAAAGTTTATGAATTTTGTACTACAACTATATTAAATCTTGCGTTTATTAAAATGGTTTCATAGTAAAAGTTGCTTTCAATTGTATGTGATATCCTTTGGTTTACAAGTTTTT
This sequence comes from Leucinodes orbonalis, assembly GCA_019425675.1. Classification (NCBI taxonomy): domain Eukaryota; kingdom Metazoa; phylum Arthropoda; class Insecta; order Lepidoptera; family Crambidae; genus Leucinodes; species Leucinodes orbonalis. Next base: position 19,332 of record PQWD01004686.1, on the reverse strand, counting down.
GACAATTAATGTTCTTTAGAATGGACTTGCCCACCTAACTTCGAAGACTAATAAAATTCATAAAACATGAGTTTTCGAGCTGAGGGTAAGCACATCGTTATTTTTAACCTAGATTTGTAATAATATGAAATAGTTCTTACGATGCCAGGACCCAGTCATCATGCCAATTGTAAATTTAAACAAGTTCCATATCAAATGTATTAATCGATAAATCCTATTATACTGGAAATGACAACTTTAATGATAATGACATAAATTTGTAATATTGACATTTTAATTTAACTAATTGTGACTGATGATTTTATTGATTTCAATTAATTTGAATGAAACTTATTAATCGATTTAATGTATAATTGTATTTTATTTTGTTTCCTTTAATATTATAGAAATTTTATTCTTTGTCTTTGTATACAGTACCCCGGACTGAGCGCTATCCGCGTAAGTCGAATTCGCGTAAGTCGGGGTACAATTTTGCATATAAAGACATACAAAGTATGTTTAATTGGGACTGGAGACTAAATAAAACAATAATTTAGGAAATAATTAGTATCTAATTCTAGATAATATGACAAACTATATTAATAGAGTGTATGTATAAACACAATCCGAAGTTATTTTGATGTAGAAGGTTTCATAAATTGTAACAAAGTCGTCTGACAAGTCAATGATTTTTTCTTCTACTACTGTTGTAAACTGAACGAATACTAATGCGGGCGGGGGGAGTCAGAAACAAACGCCGCCGCTTGACCTTGACTGCGCGGGGTTGAAACAAAAAACGAATAGACGAGAAAATTAAATCGCGTAACTCCGAATTCGCGTAAGTCGAGGTAGCGTAGGTCGGGGTATTACTGTATAATATTTGCATGCCAACTGTGACTGGCAGTGTATCCACCATAGACACAAATTTTATGTAATGTGAAACCTATGTATACAACCCAATTTTACGCAAATAAATATGATTTGATCGCCACGCTATAACTGCATTGCCGTGCCATGGACGCCACACCACAATAAAAATACCTACGAAAAATATAGTAACCACTAATCGTTTTTCAACACGTTTATTTCACATTTTTAAGAGCCTGTTTTCTGTCAAGTATAGATGAGTCAAGTACAGGGCACGCATGTGCTTGTCATGTATGGACGACGTTGGCAGTCGAAAGGTTAATGGCATAATCTTCTTTCATCGAAGGCATATTTTTTTCTAAATATTATTGTTTAGCAAAATGTTTATATGGCTAAATTTTTAATGGCACACTCTTAGGCCTGTATTCTGAATCAGGACGGTCAGGACGTTCACCTGATGGTAAGTGATACGCCTGACCATAACAGATCGGCATTTACCTTTAGCGACATAACTTTTGGCGAAATTGTATTATGTATAATTTCGTTAAGCATAACGTTTATTAAGTGTCATACTATTGCATATGTAAGAATTTAATTTGAAATAATTTCATTTGGTGTTCCTATTTCCATATAAAAGTAACCCTTAAATTGTATGAAGAAATTTTTTGAAAACGTCAAATGTTGTGTTAAAGTCTGTGACAGAAACGAATTGCATAATTGCGTAATTAAAATTAAATTAAATTGCGTAAGCCCGTATTCCAGAACGAGACTTAAGCGTTGATCTGAAGCTGATGATGAGGATTGTATATGTTCATAAAGGATGCTGGAAAAGCGAGATGAACGGCTGGAGGAGCAGCTTCGAATGCTCCGCGTCGTCCCAAATGCAATGAAATAGGGGCGACAGCAGCGGACCGAGGAAATTGTAAGTAACAAATGAAGACCCAGGCTTTGTTTTTTATTTTTTTATGTACGGTAATGAAATCACGGTCAGGACGCTCACCTGATGGTAAGTGATACACCTGACAGAGCGGCATTGAACAACAACCAAAATTGATAGACAGTTATTCTCTCGAACGCGCCCGACACCCGAGACAACAGATGTTAGGTCTCTTATACCAGTAATTTAAAATAAATAAATATCCACTGACATGCACACAGTGCCATCTAGCCCCAAGTTAAGCGTGAAGTCTGTATTATGGGTACTAAACAACGGGTAAATATACTTATATACATTTTTTTTGTAAAAACATACATATTATACATAGAAAACACCCAGACCATTACAAACAGACATGTTCATGCACACAAATGTTTGTACTGCCCGGGGATAGAACCCGGAACCTTGGTGTTGCAGTCGACCTCTCAACCGCGACACCAAATGGGTCGTCAAACAAATGAAGACCCCAAGGCTTAGATATTTTAATTTTTATGTTACGAAGCGAACAGGACAGTCAGGGCGCTCACCTGATGGAAAGTGATACGCCTGACAAAGCGGTATCGAAAGAGACCATCAACAGATAGACAGTTATTATTCTCCATCAATGCCGCACTGCGCCCGACACCCGAAACAACAGATGTTAGGTCTCTTATACCCGGTAATTTCACTAGCTACAACACACAGTTACATACATAGCTTAGATAAACTAACTAGGTGCATAATCACAAAGAAATATCAACCAAAAAACTCCGAGCCGCTTAACACATACGTTGACACATGTTATATTTATGACATAAAATTATTCATTAAAATTTGACCTTAAGGCGTCATTACATAAGCACAACTCAAAAGCACGAGCATACTACAATGTCACTATGACATGTAGCGAGGGACGTGATTATGAATGGAAATTTTGCTTAATTGATGGATGGGATTGTATTACGGGTACTAAACAACTGATAAACACACTTTAATATATATTTTTTAGGTAATAATACATATATTATACATAGAAAATATACAGACCAATACAAACAGACATGTGTTCATTATTTTTCATGCAAACAAATGTTTGTACTGCCCTGTGATTGAACCCGAAACCTTTGGTATAATACCGACATATCAACCATTACAATACGTACAATAAATAAAAGATACTGTCATGTACACGTAAATGTTTGATCGCACAAAATAAACTTCCAAAGCTTATATTAATAAATATATCTTTGTATTACAGATAAAAGAAGATGCTTTAGAATACGAAACAAAACGCAAAGAACTACAAAAGGATATAGACATTGAACAGCTTAAACTAAAAAGGACACCACTAGCTTCACAAATGAAAAATATAACCACTCCCAAAACCGATTCTGACATCAAACTACCAATTTATCCTCTCCTACAAGATAAAACCAAAGAATCTCTCTTGCTGCAGACAAATAAAAACGCTCCCCTACAAGTGACGAACACAGATCAAGAGGACCAATAGAATCTATGTATACAGATAGATTTAAACTACGAAGAAAAGAAAAAATCTAGACAGAAAACCATATTCGACTAACATACCAGACGATTCGGTATTCTCACCGAATTACGACGTTGATTCATATTTAAGAAGGAATCTGAATTTCAAAGACCGCTTCGAATTCAAAAATAGTGATCACGAAGTAAGAAACATCGAGAATGTTCTTAGGCCTAAACGTATTGAAGTTAAACCTGTGCCCAAAGAAAGAAGTAGCCTGAATAAGAAATGTATAGATTCTCTTCCAATACCGGTATTGCGAACATTCGCCTCTAAGTCAAGTGGATAAAGTCGAAAATAGCTCGGAAATGAGCGAGGCAATGAAGAAAGTCGAACGACAAAGGAAAGTGCCGGCGGTTCAGAAGAATATACTAAAGTCCATACCCAACGATGAAGGTAAAAACGTTAGTATTCTTACTCAGTTGGGCTCTATACGAAGGCAATTGCAGTTGGAGCAGTTGAAACTGGACGGATTGTCGCACGATGATCCGGTTTGAGCTGGTTTCAACAGGTTGTGGCTGGTGAAAACCTGTTATAACTGGCCAAAACCAGTTATGACTAATTACAACCGGTTATAATTATTAAATTTGGTGATAATCGAATAAATACGGTAATAACTAGTTACATCCGATCATCACCGATTATATACGGTTATAACTGATTAAATCTGGTTATAATTGATTAAAACTGGCTATAAATAATTAAAACCGGATACAACTGCCTTAGGCCTTGTAAGGTCTGCATCGTTTAGTTTTAAACTGAAATAATAATAAGAGCATGTTTTATTAGTCCGTTTGTCACTGTTGTATTTTCTTTTAAACTTATTTTTGTGTGTAATTAACTTTGTGTTTTGAAACTCATTTTTATTCATTGTTCTATTGTAAGAATGTAAAACCTGAAATCTCTTAATCTGACTTAAAACCTAGGTAGCCCAGTAGCGTGCCTGTCATCAAAATACGCACGTAATCTTAATATAACATTTAATTTATCAAAATAAAAATGAAAATACTATTTCGAAAATTAAAAAAGGTTTTAAAGGTTTTGGCATGATAAAAACAGTCTTATAGTTTAATAAATATCTATTCTATTTTAATAAAAAAAAAGGAAATTCTTACAATAATTTTGTGGCCTAAATATAAATATTCATGTCTAAATGTAGGGTCTTATATGGCTATGGGTTTTAAAACACCATCAAGCCCAGGCCAGCTGTGGACTGTAGTAAAGATTCATTATCAGCCTATAACCGCCCATTGCAGGACATTTAAGGCCTTCCCACACAGCATAGCTATGGGAAGTTTGGGCTGTAACCCGCCACGCTGGCCCAATGCGGAATGGTTATAATTAATTAATGGTTATGCAATGAAAATGGTATATTTAATATAATAAAGGTGCTGAATATTTGGAATTGATGTAAAAAGGCAGGGCTCTAATGCCGCTAATTTAAAAAGCGCCAATACTATTTCAATTTTGTCTCAATAGACCATTATTACTGACAAACGAACGTCATAGTAGAATACCAATTTAGAATTTCTACCACCAATTGAAATTATAGAATAAGTCCTCGACGTGTAATTGGAAAACGATAATGGCGTTATTTAAAAAGTAGAATATCTAACATACAAAAATGAGACGCATTTCAAAATTAGTGCAATTAGGGCTCGGTATGGTAAGCTAGTTCATTTCAAACTTGGTATGAAAGTGACCTAAGAAAACAGTTTTTAAAATATACAATTACATAGTGTTTAATGGTTTTAAGTACGGAATAGGTCATTTAAGCAATAATTTTCAAGGTCAGTTGCATATTGATTTATTCAAAAAATTTTGGTAATCAGCGTTAGGTCACTTTATGTTAGTGTGAGTTATTTTATCTATTTTTTTTTAAGTTAAGGCCTCAAATATAGTGATTTAATTTGTGATCACTAACTGAAAACCTAAAAACACAAACTTTATTGTATATATCAAATAATACACCAATGCAGTTTTAAGTTAATGTATTTTTTCAGAGAAAGAATGAATCTAAAAGATCATTTCGAGATTGAGCTAAAATATTAAAACAATAGATAGTAATTACATAGTTTTTTGTATTATAATTAAGTAAAAATGTCTGTGGAAAGATCTCACAAATAAGTATAATATAAATAATTTTACATGTTATTTAAATATATTTGGCCTTAACTATTATAATTGTAAATAAAATTTAAATGTTTGTTATTAATTTGTCATTTCAATGTTAATTTTATTATTATGTGATTTAAGTTTTAAGCGAAATATAATTGCATGGTTAATATATTTTTATCTTATTAATTTGTTAGTGATAAACCGATAATGCATAAATTATTTTATACGTATATTATACATTGCTGAACGAACTTTTTTGAAGCTACTGGTTGGCGTAGGATCTATTTCTTGCCCTTTATTTAAAGGAGCTATTATAATATCCCTTTTTTTATAACAATCGAAACGGAGGTGGTTCTACGGTTAACGTGTTGACTGCCACAATACCAGAATACATAATCTATTGTAACTATGTGTTAGAAATAATTGAGGCGGTCAAATAATTGTATTTTAATTTGAAATTATTTTACTCTCATACTTTGCAAGAGAGGCGATACAAACTATTTTGGGAAAAATTGATTATTTGATAGTCCCTCTCTTGTTACTAAACTCCAAGTTAAATTATATTTCATTCAATAATATGTTCAGTTGTGTTACGTTTTAATTAAAGATTTAGATTCATCTTCTGCGGAAAATTTTCATAGAAAATTTTGGTTATGTTAGGTACCTACTTATGTGTTAATTGTTTAGGTTAATTTAGTTAATGAATACCTTTATATAAACAATTGAAATTCAATTTTAAAAATTGATTTCGTAGTTAATGACTGCGTTTTTAAATTGATTGGTGCTAGCATCATAAAATATTGTAAGAAGTGACCTAAAGAGTCGTCCAATAAGATTATGAAGATGTGTCCACGCAACAACAATGTGTATTTTACTTGATAAATACGTCCAAATATAGGGTATTTTTAAAATAAGTTTTATTTTGTAATACAAAACTTGGGGGTGAATTGGAATCTAAATATTTAACATTTATCTCAGATATCATAGAATCCATTAATGAATGAAATATGGTATAATCTAGCTGTAAAATACTGCTGCTATTTAGAAGTAGTGCCAAATTCAATAATCTTCCTTTAATGTCAACTACTAACTAGACTTATAAACAGTAGGTTTCCATTTTACAATGTTTTTAAATAGCTCAGAAACATACCTAGGAAAAAGTAGTAATTCTTTATTTCTATAGTTATAGAAAGTCAAATAATTACTGCTGTCCACTAGCTAAAACGTCGTTTACTGAGGAGCACAATTTTTCGATATAAAACTGAAAACTATATTAATGGAAAACTGGAAATTCGGACTAGGCATCTCTTATATTGCTATTTATTTATCATAAAGATATTTAAAGGGACTTTGCATGTAAAACAACAACAGTGTGTTTAATCGTGCACAATTTAAATTACTTATCAGCCAAACTAAACATTATTTTCATGAGTTATCGGAGTTTTGGCTAGTGGACGACAGCATAAGGTATCATAGCCCTTTACAACAGTGTGTTGATTTATAATTTGCAAACTTATCTAATTTTTTTTCTACTACTGGTTAGATAAGACGTGTCGCACAAATATTATTTACTGTAAGACTGCAAAGCTAAGAGCGAGCTTGATATAAGGAAAGTGAGATTACAGTAAGAGGTTAGTCGTATATAGATTATTGATTAGAATGCAACTATCATATGCTTAAGAAACTTGGAACGCATTTACGTAAATGTCTTTCATGGTATTTTGGCAACGTATTTCTATGTATTCAGGTTTTTATATTTACTTGGTGTGATTTCTATCAGTTAAACAGTTTTTAATTTTTTATAACCTAAAAAGGTTCTAGTCTTCAATGCAGCTTTAATTTCGAATATGTTCTTTGTTACCAGTATGTGATGGTTGCTTGTAGGAGGGGATATTTTTCACAAGCAAATTAATTACTATAACGCCAATCGTTTTATAAGTGCACTTTTAATGAAAAGTAAGCATAATTGTTAATAACGGAATGTTAATGTTATATAATTAATACAGTAAAATGATGAAGTATTGATTTAATTTTAACTGGTAACCTAAGATTTCACATAACAATTGTTTTTTAATGTCAATCAGTATGTACTGTATTCAAAAAGATGAATTAACTAATAAATGTTTTGCATTATAAAGCGACCTTTATTAATAGTACAATTCAACTATAATCGGATTATGCTTTTTATTTATTTATTTTCCAAACCCTTTTTACCCTAATCTATTCAAAAAGGTGAGGAAAAATAAAAATAAAATTCAAAGTTAAAACATTTTTATTTTATAAAAAAATAACCATCTCTCAACAAATTTCTAAATTGGTAACAAATGTTATAAATAGTAGCTTATACAAGAAATTATAGATACACCGCCAGAATTTTTTATTAAAAAATCGAGTAGTACATAGTATTGTTATTAAATTTTATACAATATTGTATTTTGAGAAAAACAATACAATTGTATTAAACGCATTATAAAATCCTTACATTATTCTTCAGCCAGGAATTTTATTTGAGCATTGTACACAAAATGTTGCTTGTTTATGTGTAAAGCATTTGACCCAAGTCGTGGGTACACAATTATAACAAAATCCATTAGAAAATATATTGCAAAACCGGTCCTTTAGATCGAAAACTAAAATTATTGTAACTATCAGAGCGCTTAATAAACTAACTTAATACTTGACAGTAAAATTTTCTACATAAAAGTTTAAAATTAAATCAATTTGTTTCAAGTCGCAGAAATCATAAACTTCCAAGTTTTTCTTTAGACATCAAACAATATCAGTACACAAACATCTTTTGGATAAAAAATAGAGAAGCTCGTTTTAAAATCCCACTAAGTATATCAAACCTATTTTTTATACTCACAATAAGGGCAATTAAATGCAAATTTATTTTCAAAATAAATCTATTTAAAGCCTGTTATTTTCATTAAAAAAAAAGTTGTAAATGTTTGATATTACTTTGCTACTGAGTCCCAAACCGTATCTTGAAAACAAATAAGAACATTATTTTATCAAATAAAACAACCTAATGGTACAATGTAATTCTCAAAGTACACAGTTTAAAAACTTTGATCATTCAATTTATGTATACAATGAATTATTTCCTTCTTACTTGTCTATAGGCTTTGCCAAGTTTAAATTTGAATACACATACATCGACATAAATCAGAAAAGGAACTTCTGATTTTGTTAGATATCATTTAACAACTATCGAATAAATGTATATTTTTACACTTAATTTCTTTTTAAAACATAATCAATTTGGATAAACAAAAATGAGGCACGCTTCACCTTAATTTATGGTAATCATAGACGACAATAAAAAAAACCATAGATTCATCCACTTTTAAAGGACAGAAGGCAATCACAGATTACACCTGTCTTTTTTGCTGACTTATAATTCTAACATCCGCTTTGTCCTCACTTCTCGTACATATTTACACAAGTTACTAGTTCAGTCATTTATGGGCATTTCCAAAAACAATACTACTAGTCGCGGTTTCTGGATGCCTTAGAAACTGTTCGAGAGTGGGTCCGTACCTGCCCAAGGGGTCTTTTGGGAACATAATCATATTATTGACCCACGTAAAAGGGAGCAATCGGGTTTCTATGACGGTCCTCCAGCGCGGGTTTTCTTTTGATAAGTCCCTGTAGTTGTCGCCGCTCACTATGACTGCATCGAATTCCGCGGCGCATTGCACAATGTACCTGGTACAAGATTATTGACATAGACACATATATTTACTTTTTTATTCATTCCAATCAAATGAAATCTTTTTTATTATTTTTTTTATCAAAAATTTGAGTGCGTTTGATTACCATTTCACCTGATGGAAAGAAATCAATCAAAATTAGGTTTATTTCCTTATCACAACAAATTAGCAAAGTAAAAGTTTATACATCGGAAGTTGCAGCAACTTATTTGTATTTTATGTGAGACTGATGCCTGTGATATGTATTTAAATATATATTATATAAGTCATATGTGTCGTATAGGTCATCAGGCTCCCACCACCACGGAATAATATATGAATCACACTTTAACATGAGAGAAACCCAAAACGTTAATGTATAAAAAGTCACATTAATATTTATTCATGTAATATGTATAAATAAATTTCCAGAATATCAAATAAATATTCAATCAGCGCTATCTATTTAAAAATAAAGATAAAAACGCTCGTACTGTGGGAACGCAAGAACAGATTACATATTTTCCTTTTTTCAACAACAATAGGGCCAATACAAACAAACATGTTCATATACACAAATACTTGTACAGACCGGGGATAGAAACCGAAGCCGACGTTTTAACTATCTCACCATACGGAATGTCAAATGCTCCAAAAATGAGGGAGAATGTCCAGCAGTGGACTGCAATAGGTTAACCCATTCAGTGCCGAGCCGAGTATTTGTCATGCCGAGCCCAAGTTTTGCTTTCAGAAACAAACCTTTTGTAATTTTTGTACAACTTTTTACATGACCACTATTTCTTAAGCATGGATTCCGTAAGCTAAAATAGTGTCATTAAAGAATAGAGCTATTTCTTATCAGCTAGTGACCAATAAAACTATCACACCTTAGCCACAAATATCGCAGAAACTGCACATACACGCTTTACACACAGTACAGTACAAGCAAACTGAACATATTAAAGATGCATGTCGAAATCTGCAACTTCATGCCGAAAACGCCAATGGGCGGGCAAGGATACTTAATCGAGGTGCCTGGCAGTGTTGCCACCTTAGCCCTTTTGTAGCTAGATCTAGCACTTTTTAGCATAGGTGAACTCCTTTTTTAACGATTTAGCCCGAAAAGAGCAATCTAGCTCGTTTTCACTGTCTTGAAAATATTTTTGAATTATGAAGATTCGACATGCTAACAAGTACTTTTTTGCTATTTCATCCGTCATGATGACGATTTTTTAGACGCTCTAAAAAACCGGCTTCATGACATGAGTATTTCAGCATTTTTAGAACAGAAAATCTTTTAATGCCCAATCTAGCTCTTATTAACTTCTCAAAAAGGCCTTTTTCTAAAACTGAGGTGGCAACACTGATACAGGGCTGCATTTTACAGTATGGCGGCATCTTTGTAATGTCGTTATTTTTCAAAAAGGCAGTGAATGGGTTAAGTTGAGAGTAAAAATAACCTGTCATCATATGAGGTGATCATTCTGCCCTGAATCTCGCGGGAAGGCGTGTACACCACCAAACCTTGGCGCTCCAGCTCGTCGAGTAGTCGAGGGGACGAGCTTTTGCCGAACTTACACCTGAAAACAAATGGATTAACCAACCACTAAGCTCATAATACGTCGCCACCGAGGGGCACGAGCCTACCCGAATATCCGCGCAGTGCGGATTGGCCGACTTCACGAACAACCTTTGAATGTCTTCGAAGGCGTGGACAGGTTTCCTCACGATGTTTTACTCACCGTAAGAGCGTCGGATAAACGTACATATAAATCCGAAAATACATTTTTACGTGGCAAGATTTGATCCTGCGCCCGGAATCCGAAGGCAACAGTCCACACCATTGAACCGCCGACGCTCTTTTCACAATTAGTACAAATTGAATTATGAAATAAGTACCTGTACAGAAACATCCAGAATATAATAATTGAGAAACCATCGGTGTTACATACAGTATTTTATATTAAAATCTCATCTTTTAGATTGTCATTCATAGCCTATAACGTCACACGGCCAAGGGTTGACTATGGTGAGATTGGGCCGTAACCTACCACGCAAGCTGAATGCCAATTGGTTGGTGTTATCGACTACCAACCTAAGATAGCCGGTATCACAGATTTCCCAATACAGGAGATGGGGCAAGCCGCGTTTTTAAGTGCGACAAATGTAAGCTCAACGAGCATACACTGGCTGCCAGTTTACGCTCTGTGAGACGAGTCACGCACGAATATTAGAAGAAATTACCGTTTTTTCCCAAAATGCCATCCTGTGCAATTGTAACATGCCATCATCGAAATGCATCAGTAAATTTACCAAGAAATATAATAACTTTTCACAGGTAAGAACCGAAAAGAAATTGCGACACTGGGACTGCCTATAAACTTGGCGGCTTGTCCAGTCTAATTGTATATTCGGATGTCTGTGGCCGGTATCGACGGTTACAGTGCTTTCCTGACTTACCGCCATCTCTCAAAACAGTATTACTATAATAGTACTCCCTTTGATAAACAATATACTAACTAGATGCAGAATCTCACTCAAATAGTGGCAAAATTCTGCCCATCGCGTCGGTTGGGCAGAATTTTCATTCATAATCACGTCGCTCACTACATGTCATAATCTAATAGTGTGCCCGTGCTTTTGATTTTGTAACCTTTTAGTGACGTGTTAAGGTCAAAATTTAAAAGAATAATTTTATGTTCCATATGCTATAAATATATAGAGCGTCGGTGACTCAGTGGTGTGGACTGTCGCCTTCCTACCGGGAGGGCTGAGGTTCAAATCCCGACACGTACCAATGTATTTTCGAATTTTCGAAAAATATATGTACGTTATCCGACTCTTACGGTGAAGGAAAACATCGTGAGGAAACCTTCATGCACGCCTGCGAAGAGATTCGAAGGTTGTGTGTGAAGTCGTCCAATCCGCACTGGGCCCCGCGTGGACGACTAAGGCCTAATCACCCTATACGGGTAGGCTCGTGCCCCTCGGTGGGGACGTTTAATGAGCTGATGATGATGATGATGCTATAAATATAAGTCTAAACTAGACAGTCTTTCGGCTCAAACATTTTTGTTTGAGGTTTCTACGTGATTATCCAGTGTTTATTGTTTATCAAAGGAAAGACGTTTTCTGGTACAAAAATGGCGAAGTAATAAGTATTACATTTATACTGTTTCAAGAGATAGCGATAAGCCTCCATGTGATTCAGCGTGTCCTTACCAAATTTGTTTGGGACAAATAATTTGGGGGAAATCACACAAAGTGACTTGCACTATGCTGTACACTATGTGACGCGGGATTCACCAACTGTCCCCCGCGGGATCCACCAACTGTCCCCCGCGGGATCCACCAACTGTTCCCCGCGGGATTCACCAACTAGCCCCCGCGGGATCCACTAACTAACCCCCGCGGGATTCCCCGATTCCGTCAGCGATCAAAACCCAAAACTTATTACTAGACCAAAGGAGACAGTGACAAAATAAGCCTTATTAAACTGTCTACACAAAACAGTCCTCTGCAGCGCCCCTGATGATTTCAAAATTCATCGAAAATATTCCGGTAAATTCTAGAAAATCTATTCATGAAGTTTCCCTTGATACTATAGCACTATAGAAAATGTAGAAAGTATCTGTGGGGACTTCATTGTTCGTAATATTTTTCATCATCATCATCAGCTCATTTAACGTCCCCACCGAGGGGCACGAGCCTACCCCGTATAGGGTGATTAGGCCTTAGTCGTCCACGCGGGCCCAGTGCGTATTGGACGACTTCACACACAACCTTCGAATCTCTTCGCAGGCGTGCATGAAGGTTTCCTCACGATGTTTTCCTTCACCGTAAGAGCGTCGGATAACGTACACATATTTTTCGAAAATACATTGGTACGTGTCGGGATTTGAACCTCAGCCCTCCCGGTAGGAAGGCGACAGTCCACACCACTGAGCCACCGACGCCGTAATATTTTTACTGTGTGTGATATAATTATATTAACTAACTACATACGTTGTTTCCCATGAAAATAAATAAAAACATCATACAATATATTTACCTGAACCTAGGCACAAACGCCTTGACCACGTGACCCCTCTTCAAGAAATAATCTATGCAAATTTTGAGACCCTCCACGGAAAACTGCCTCCCTTTGCCGTATCTGTAAGTTGGGATATGTTTAGTCATAGTCTATGGTCGGACTGCAGACCATTTTAACTGCATATTAACTCTTGTATAAAGTGATGTTTTCGCTGTGAAATGTTGAATCTTGTTCAAACGCTATACCGCTAGGAAACATAAATTACGTTTATCGCTGCCCACAAGTATATACATAACACATTTAGTACAAATAATGCAGTAAGAACTACTTTTATTTAATAACTGTTTATATCTTATTTTATATCTGTGTGTCTTTTTATTTGAATACTGATTTGTATCTGTATATTTCTCTTTATATTTATATATATATATATGAAGTTTTTTATTTTTATATATGCACCAAATGCTTTAAACCGATTACTTTTTCTCCATTCTAAGTTTGCCTGAAAGAAATTGCCCTGTGCGATAAGGCCCTCATTGTACCTACTTTATTACTATTTGTTTTGTTTCTTGTGTAGAACGCAATAAAGAATTTTTTTAAAAAATAAGAAGAAGAACAACAGGAAGCAGCTCAGATTATGCTCGTCTGCCGTTGATTTACAACCACTCCCTTTTTCTCATGACACTTCAACGTCATATTTAACTAACGTTTAATCTGATAACGTTGCAATCAACGTTATGAACTATTTTTAAATTATGGCGTTTTTTATTTAAACTTAATAGATAGATAGATATGATTGTTTATTGCACACCAAAAAAAGATACATATTTAACAACAAATGAAGGGAAATAATGCAATTCAGGCGGCCTTATCGCTTGGAGCGATCTCTTCCAGACAACCTCACAAACAACATGAAAGGGCAAGACAGTGCAAAGTAAGAAAAGCTTTATTCAACTTATAAATACATAATTATATTTCAACATTAACATATATGCACATATAAATATCGTATATATATATAAATTATATATATATATATATATATATATATATATAATATATATATATATATATATAATAAATTAAAATATTATAAATATAATATAATATATATATATATATATAATATGTATGTATGTATATATATGATCAATTTTAAAGTCGTGTCACCGAAATATAGACCGATTTCCTGAAAACACGTAAATAAAATAAAATTATTTATAAAATATAGTAACAATTTTCGTGTCACCCAAATTACCATTTTGCTGAAACCTGTTAATTTTATCAAGGGTTAACAGTATAGGTAAATGTATTACCGTCACCAAACCGTCTAGATACAATTATTTTGTCCTAGACAAATCGTGTGATAAAGTAAAAAATAAATAGACTAAGTTTTCTTCCTACGACTTACGTCGATCCTTAGTAGTCAACAGCCATCGGCTTGCCTCTTTTAAATTTTTTTTATTCCATCGTGAAACATATTCCGTAGCAAACAAGCAGACGGTTTAGGGGAAAACAAGCTTTGGATAAGGCATCTTTAATGTTGCTATTTATCACCAAAGATATCAGGGATTAATCATGTAAAACATCACTTATAGTGTGTATAATTGCGCACAATTTAAATTGCTTATCAAGCGAACTAAAAATAGTGCTTGTCAGTTAACGGTGTCTTAGGCAGAATTGTGTGAAGAGACAATAGATGCTTTTAAAGTTTCTTTTTTTATGTTATAGCGGGCAAACGAGCGGACGGCTCATCTTATGGTAAAAGACGCCGTCGTCCAGGTACACTTGCAATACCAGAGGGCATAGAAATGCGTTGCCGGCCTTTTAAGTGGGAATACGCTCTCTTCTTGATGGACGCCAGGTCCAGTTTTTTTAGTTTCTTATTAATCCTTCATCGCCAATTGATAGTCTTGTTGCTTTATATACAAAATATCCAATTGGCACCATTTTCTAATTAGTTCTCTTGTTTATTGAGTATGCTTCTTATAGTAGGTTAATTGCTTCCAAAAGCCTTTTACAAACTGGGTGTGAATAGTAAGCATCCTTTCAAAGTATGGCCACTTCCGCGGTAGATTCTTGATCAGAAAAATATCGGTTTTAAGATCTAGTTTAAACAGTACCGATTTCCCCGGGTTGTATAAAGAAGCTATTTTTTTATTAGCTGGTATTTCATGACGTATGTTATTTGTATCTGGTATCACATGACGTATGTTATTTGTATCTGTATCACATGACGTATGTAATTTGTATCTGGTATTTCATGACGCATGTATATTGCTAATTTGTGGCCAGATTCTTCACTGTCTTGTACATATTTGAGTTATAATTTGCAATATCTGGTATAAAATAATAATAAATAAATATCTACTGACAATCACACAGCGCCATCTAGCCCCAAGTTAAGCGTGAAGCCTGTATGGGGTACTAAACAACGGATAAACATACATGTTACATTTTTTTTGTAAATACATACATATATATAATAGTAAACACCCAGACCATTACAAACAGACATGTTCATGCACACAAATGTTTGTACTGCCCGGGGATCGAACCCGGAACCCTTAGTGTTGCGGCCGACCTCTCAACCGCAACACCAAATGGGTCGTCAACCAAATCGACCAAGTCGTATATCCAAAAGTTAACTTTCCTTCTTTATTTACGGATTGCGTATTTTTAATCTGGTAATTGATGAAATGACGCGTGTATTTTCTAATTTATGACGAGTTTTTTGTCTTGTAGATCTTGAGTTTTATTTTGTAGTATCAGGGGAGTTACTACATCTCTTAAAATAGTATTACAATGATGACACGTCAGCATTTTTGTACCAGAAAAGGCGAAGCAATATTATTGTAATACTGGTCCAAGAGATGGCGGTTAGCGCCAGGTTTTTATTCATCATCATCAGCTCATTAAACGTCCCCACCGAGGGGCACGAGCCTACCCGTATAGGATGATTAGGCCTTAGTCGTCCACGCGGGCCCAGTGCGGATTGGACGACTTCACACACAACCTTCGAATCTCTTCGCAGGCGTGCATGAAGGTTTCCTCACGATGTTTTCCTTCACCGTAAGAGCGTCGGATAACGTACATATATTTTTCGAAAATTCGAAAATACATTGGTACGTGTCGGGATTTGAACCTCAGCCCTCCCGGTAGGAAGGCGACAGTCCACACCACTGAGCCACCGACGCTCTGGTTTTATTCATTCCTTATATTTGAGTTAGGACAAACTCTTAGAAGTTTGTTAGACATTAATAACTGTCAGATTAGCTTCTAGCAATCAACCATCACATTCCACCGCAAGACTTAGTATGCTTCATAAACTGGTGTATATGAATTATAATATCTATGTCTACACGCGGTCCTAATGCAGATGGGTGGGCGTCAATAAAAATAACAGTCGCACGATTTGTCCAAACAAATAAAAGTCCAAAGTCTCAAAAACAAACTATAAAAGTAGAAAAAGTTCATGTGTATCCAATTAATTATGGACAACTAGCGTTGTTAATTAATTAAATTTTTAATTATAGAATGACATTTCCAAATTTTATTAAGATTGAAATTTACTATAGAATTATTGATTGGCAAATTGGTTAGTTATTGTAATGTATTGTCTATAATTGTCATTTTACTTATAAAATATTGTTAACTATTTTCATGTAATGTTTCAAGATGTAAGTTCAGAAATAAAGGCTATTTGAATTTGAACTAGCGTTGTCACGCGATGTTACCCGCATATAAGGTACTAGATAACTCCATACCAATTTTTTTCAAGATCGCTTCATCCATTTAGACGTAAAGAAGTAACAAATATATACACTCACAAACTTTCGACTTCATAATATTATTGTGATTTAATTTAATCAATTAATTTTGACAATGCCACAAAATATTATACTAGGTGATAAACTCGATACTGACTCGTCTAAGTAGATACCACTGCAGCACCAGATATCTTCCCATGAAACAGGAGTGTTATGCACTTTTGTGTTCCGGGATGAGGGCACTGTAGCTAGTGAAATCACCGGGTATAAGAGACCTAACAACTGTCGTCTCTGGTGTCGGGTGCAGTACGGCATTGACGGAGAAAAATAACTGTCTAATAGTTATTGGTCTCCTTAAATGCCGCTGTCATTGTCAGGCGTATCACTTACCATCAGGTGAGAGTCTTGACCGTCCTGCACACTTTAACATTAAAAAATGGTGTCGAATTATCCTATTGAGCAATGTGTGAAATAGAATCCTCATCATTACAGCCTTATAGGTCCACTGCTGAACGAAGGCCTCCCCTAATAATTTCCACGCGGGCCGATCCCTAGCAGTTGACATCCATCTGCTACCGGCCACCTTAACCGGTCATCAGGTTTGGGGTCAGGTTGGGGTAGAAAATAGAGTAGATTGCTTGTAAACCTTTCATTCCACCCAAATATTCACCACGAGCAGGTGAGATTGGCTTAGATCACTGAGAATAGGTTTTATTATTCCATTTCTGGACCTAGAACTCCCCCAAATACCTAGTTTTAATGATCTAATGTTAGTTTGTAAATCTTCAAAACATTATTTGGCGGGATACAACCACGGGCAGGTCAAATTAGCTTGGGTCACCAAAGAAAGGTGATATTAATAAATTTCTGGACATAGGTCTCCTTTCCTATCTTTCATGATCTTATGGTTGTTTTGAAGGTAACTTAATCCTTGCTATTTGGTAGAATGCACCACAGGTAGGTGAGACAGGCTAAGTCACTAAAGATAAAAAAAATCCACTGACATTCACACAGCGCCATTTAGCCCCGATTAAACGAAGAGCTTGTAGAGGGTACTAAACAACTGATAAACACACTTATATATTTTTTTTGTAAATATATTGAACCCCGAACCCTTGGTGTAGCTGCCGACGTCTCGACCATTGCACACATGGTTCGTCAATGCGAGTAAATAGGTCCTTCATCAGCTCATTAAACGACCCAACCGAGGGGCACGAGCCTATCCGTAAAGGGTGTATACGCCTTAGTCGACCACGCGGGCCCAGTGCAGATCGGCTGACTTCACGCACAACCTTTGAACGACTCACTGCTGGAAACAGCCCTTTCCTTATTGAACAATGGGGAGACTAGGTTATCATGCTACCAGTTGTTACTTCAATCATTTACTCAATCAGCTTAAAACGTTTTGCTTTTGGAGCCTTCCCTCACAGCTCTATGGGGAGATTGGGTTATCATGCTCTCAGATGTTACTTCAATCATTCACTCAACAATCCTCATACGACTTACTGCTGGACACAGGCTATCCGCCACAGGACAATGGGGAGACTGGGTTATCATGCTCTCAGATGTCACTACAATCATTCACTCAACTAGCCTAAAACGACTTACTGTTGGACACAGGCCTTCTTTCATAGCTCTACGGGGAGATTGGGTTATTATGCTCTCTGATGTTAATCCAATTATTTATTCAACTCGCCTAAAACGACTCACTGCTGGACACAGGCCTTCTCTGACAGGACTATGGTTAAATTGGGATATTACTTTATCATACATTATTATGCTCTCAGATGTACTTTAATCATTTACTCAACAAGCCTAAAACGTCTTACTGTTGGACACAGGCCTTCCCTCACAGGACTACGGGGAGATGGGTTATCATGCTCTCAGGTGTACTTCAATCATTCACTCAAGAAGCCTAAAACAACTCACAGCTGGACACACAGGCCTTCACTCATAGCTCTATGGGGAGATTGGGTTATCATGCTCTCAGGTGTACTTGAATCATTCACTCAAGAAGCCTAAAACAATCACAGCTGGACACACGGCCTTCACTCATAGCTCTATGGGAGATGGGTTATCATCTCTCTGATGTTAATCCAATTGTTATTCAACTCGCCTAAAGCCTCACTGCTGGACACAGGCCTTCCCTGACAGGACTATGATTAAAATTGGGATATTACTTATACATACATTTTGTATAGGATGCACACCGGGCAGATTTGTTAACTTGGGAAGCTTAAAATGGATGTGACGTCAATCAGTTAATTAACCAGCCAATTGTCTCACTGCAGAATACAGGTCTCCCCTCACAGGTCAAAAAGGAGATTGGGCTATGCAATACTTTGGCAAGTCGCTAGACACTCTTACATCACTAGGATGCACCACAGGCAGGTTATTTTAACTGGAGAAGC
>PQWD01004685.1:0-75530 GCA_019425675.1 Leucinodes orbonalis | reverse complement strand
AAATGCAAATCATAAAATGGATAACGAGTGTTTCAGAGTCCTAACGGTGCTTTGTTCCAACATTATTACGTCACGCAACATTTATTTATAAACCGTTTGTCTGCGACTTAACAGTGTTACTTTACTAATTTAACGTGCGATGTTCTGAGTTTGATTTGCGTGTCGCTAAAAGCTGGAATCCTCATATTTTAAATCTCAATAAAAAAAAATTTGACTATGTAAAAATAATTTTATTTATTTAATTGTGTAATTGCTACACTGAAATACATAATAAAAAGAAAAGTAAAAAGTAGAGTGCAATGGCGGCCTTAATCCACGGTCAACCTCCTAGGATGGAGGACTCAACATACATAGGAAATGGGGCAGACAAGTGTACGTAATTTATGCAACATTGTTATATTACAAAGCTAACACCAATAACTGTTTAATATTATCAATTATATTATATAGAAATATATATTTTATAATTACGAAGAAATAACAATAAGGAAAGATATTAAATAAACATTAAATATACCTACACTGAGAGCGACAAAACAACTCGCACCGAATAAAGATAACGCTTATACATTACATACAATTGAATTAATCATATATACAAATCCACTATACTAATCGATACATTTATACACATTAATATAGCATTTAAATAGACACATAATAGACAAATTAAAGAATGGAAAGAAAATGAAAATTGAAATCGAAATAGTTCGAGAAATAGTCATAAAATAGTTGTTACGTTCATTTAGATTTCTATGACTAGATAATATGAGGCACGCGCGGAGTTCATTGTTATACTGTGTTGTTTAAAGAGACTACAATATGGCGACAGTGTTCTTAATAAAAAATTGGTCCAAGATGGCCGCTGCTTCAACATGGGGCGCATAAACATATTATTTTGCACAAACCCCGTTGCACCCTGTTGATGCCAGGATGCTCCAAGACACAATGTGAAGATCATTTGTTTGTGACGCTTTAAAGCGTCCTTGGCAGATCAAGGTGTTATTAAAATACTGGTGTCAAACGAGAGGCTTGCTTTCCAGTTGAAATTCTATAGATAGACTATGTCAAATTTCAAAATCCAAGATGACCGCCGCTGCAAATTAGCATAATATATATATTTCTTTTCTAAACTCACTCAATTCATATCATCATCATCAGCTCATTAAACTTCCCCCACCACTCGGGGCACGCGCGAGCCTACCGTAAATAGGGATGATTAGGCCTTAAGTCGTCCACGCGGGTCCCAGTGCGGATATGTGGACGACCTTACAGCACAGCAACCCTCTCGAATCTGCTTTCGCAGGCGTGCCATTGAAGGTTTCCTCACGATGTTTTTCCTTCACCAGTATAGAGCGTCGGATAACGTAACATATATTTTTTCGAAATTCGAAAACAATACAATTGGTACGACGTGTCGGGATTCATGAACTCAGCCCTCCCGGTAGTGAAGGCTGACAGTCACTCACAATACTACACTGAGCCACCGCGCTCTTTACCACCGTATGCTCTTTTATAGAGATAACAAATAAAATAGGGATTCATAATACAATGTGATACTGGCATGGACTACATTTTTTTCTGTCGCGGCTATTTTTTATGTTTAGATTTCAAATAAGTATTTTATTAAGGTGGCAGGCACACATAGAGTCTATGCGGTATGAATCTTCTGCAGTGTTGCCAAATAATAAAAATACTGTTACGACTGCAAGTAAAAATTTTAGAATGCATATATTTACATAACTCAGTTTATCTAAGCGAACATGGATAGAGCTATAGTGAGCTCGTTAGTAATGTGTGTTGTTTTAGTCACGCATTACGATTAATACTGGCTATATATAACTCTGCCGTATTGTTGCTGACCATCCCTACAATACCATATGTGCTAGAGGTGTCGCTCAATATACCTAATTACTGATTCATCATACTAGGCCGTCTTAAGCCAGGCTTTCATTTAATTGTTGATTTTTTTTCTTATTTTTATGATATGCAGCAAATATGTATCTATCCCCCGGCCATAAGCCGAGAGTTCGAGTCTCCGTTCCGGAGGCACGCCCCTTTAGGCTCGTTGTGTAAAATGTTTAAGTCTTGAGAAGCCATCTGCGCTCGCCACATTTGCCCGGTGAAGCCTGTAAAGGCCATCTGCGGCCAACACCAGTAGTCAGTTCGAAAAAAAAAGTACATTGATCCCATTAGGTCAATTTATTGCACTTTTGAAAGAATGAAGAAAGAAAGAAGAAAGAAAGAAAGAAGAAAGAAAGAAGATAGAAAGAAGAAAGAAAAGTAAAGAAAGAAAGAAGAAGAAAGAAAGAAGATAGAAGAAGAAAGAAAGAAAATATTTATATATAACATTCGCGCTGTGCTAAAGTTATCACTGTTGGAAAGGCCTATAATATGTCCTACACCTAGAGATTTTTATGTTTCTTATTAAATATTTGGCTCAAAAATGAAATTATTTCTGATTTTATCCCTGAGAAGCTGACCTTTTTAAGGGACCTTACTAGAGTTAGATTAGCATCACAAATCTCACGGTTAAATCTCACCCCATTTTACACAACAAAAGTTAACAATTTAAGACCGCTCATCTGTTTCAAGTATCTTCATTAAATCTTACTTTAAAGGGTTTCTGTGGAGATACGCGATACCAGCCTCTTAGCTATTGTATTAAGGTTGTTTCTCCTTTACGCCGAACTAGCAAGGCAAGTCAGATGTCTGGGATACTATAAACTCTGATTTGTATCTAGACACTATACATTGTGGGCTCAGATTATCTTAGACTTTAGCAGAAGACTGTTGACTGTATCAGCTTTTTGTTGACAAGCTAACATTAAATGGATTAAGTCAGTCTTTAGATACTGCCTTTGTCAGTCAGTGTTACGAGCAAGCACCTAGGTACATTGTATCATCAGCACTTTTCAATATTGACCCAAATTCTGTTTCATTGAGCATTTCAATCATCATCAGCTCTTAACTCACCCACAGGGCACGAGCCTCCCGAGTTATAGCGGTGATTAGCCTTATCGTCCACCGCAAGCCCATGCGGATTGGCACGACTTCACACACACTTCGATCTCTTTCGCAGGTGCTGCATGAAGGTTTCCTCACGATGGTTTTCCTTACCGTAAGACGCTCGATACGTACATTATATTTCCGAAATTCGAAAACACATTGCGTACGTGTCGCCGGATTTTAACCTCAGCCTCCCGATAGGAGGCGACAGTCCACCCCACATACAATAATAAAAATAAAGTTAGTATCGAAAAATGCTAAAAAGCGCACTTCCAGTCTTATTATAATCAGTAGATATGCTTATAAATGAATGAGTGATTTAATGGAATACCTCAAAATATTGTAAAAAATGCTAGCTGATACTACAATGTTTAGTCTGCGAAATAAGAACACTATGTTAAAAAATAAATCAAATTCAAATTCAAATTCTTTATTCAAAATTAGGCTTACAAAAAGCACTTATAGAACGCTCAAAAATATAATAAAAAACAATTAAAAATACTGTAAACTAAAATAGAATTCTGATGCCTTTGAAAAAAAGCGCTTCAGTGGATTGCCTGTGAGAAAGAAGCACCCAAGAAACCATCAACAGTGTAGCCTTTTTAAAAACAATTACTTAATAGTACAATATATCATAAACACTGAATATAGGCTGAGCAATTTAAGACCAAGGGATTTTTATCACAATAAATATGTCAATGTGGTAGTACCCCTTTTTAGAAAGAGTGGTTTTTCTATTCTAGCTGTTAACAATTGTTAAAAGAGTAACTCGACAAATATCTGCGGTACCTTATTGAAAAACTTTATACATCTTCCTAAAAGATTTACCTACTTTATGTGTCTCAAGTCGCTGACAGCAAAAAAAATTTGTTTCTATTCCTAGTATTAAAATTGTGGTGAGTCACAATTTTTTTTTAAAGGTTATGATAAGTATTTTTAGATCGTAAAATTAATTTTCACTAAATCATATTGTGATGCTACAGTCATATATTTATTTCTTTAAAAAGTTCCTTAAGAGAGTCACGGGGTCTAAGGATTGAGATAAACGAATAGCTCTTTTTTTGTAGTAACAATATTGTTATTAAATGTTCGGCAGCTGAGCCCCACAACAGTAGAGGACCATATGACATACCTTGCAAAATAACTGAAATAACCAATCTAGCTGTTTTCTACATCTGTCAAGAGCCTTATCTTACCTAACGATAAGCTGCCGAGCTAATTACCAGCCAGTGATTCAATGATGAGCCCCCATTTAACTGTTGAATCTAAAGTTATACAAGAAAATGCACGTGAAGTTTTACAAGTTCACTTGATCATTATTCAGAGTTGTTGTTCGACCTGCTTAAATATGGATAGTAGATTTATACATTTAGTTTTTTTTGCATTAAGTAAAAGATTATTAGCATAAACCAAATGCATTACTTTGAGACAGAGCCCTTATTATCGTCAAAAGTTCTCTTACGATCTGTTAATATTAAAATCAATGACGTATCTACAGCAAATAGAACTATATCCACAGACTTTTATCAATAGTGAGGGAGGGCATTGTATATATTATTTAGAATAATAGGGGCCTAAAATTTGACCGCTGGGCACTCCCATGCGCAAAAGGGCACAATCAAATAGTCTATTTGAATACACACATTTATTTGCCTTCCCCGGGTTTGAATCCTTCCTTGGTGTAATAGCCGTCTTCTCAACCAACCACAAGCAGTCAAAAAGTTCATTTGAACACTATTTTACTGATATGAATATTCTCTTAGAGTTAAAGTTTATTTTTACCTGAAGTATGAACACCCTTGCTTTCTTTACGGGTCTGTCAGACCTCTTGTTATTTTACCTTTATGCCAAACGCTTTCGCTGGAGTATCAAAAGTGAGTGTGTACAATAAGAAAAGGGTTAACGATCTCTTTAACCCGTTTTCAAGGGTCGGGGTGCAGAAAGTACTTATTATTTCGGGCGTATTTGGAAGTCATCAACGAAAACACTCGTTAAGTCTGCAGACTTAGAGATATGTCTTTATATATTTATAAGGTACACTGCCTCTGTGAACCAGTGGTATAAATAAATGAATAATTCCCTCAACATTCACACAGCGCCATCTAGGCCCAAACTAAGCGTCTAGCGTATGAATTTAGGTAAAAACTACGATTAAATATATATGTTTATCAATTATTTATTAAGAGCGTCGAATAACGTACATATATTTTCGAAAATTCGAAAAACACATTGGTACGTGTCGGGATTTGAACCTCAGCTCTCCTTGTAGGAAGGCGACAGTCCACACCATTGAGCCACCGACGCTCCATATACCTAAAATAATATATACCTACTTATAATATTCAGATTTGGTTCCTGATCAACAAATGTACTCCTTGACTTCGATAATATCTGAAAACGCCCACTGGGGATGGATCCTTTACAACGCTAGCACTATGACACTCGTAAATCTTTCAAATACGTTATCTGGTCGTTCCCAATCGTCCTTCGCCGCGATTCAAATCTGTGTGTGTTGTGTTACACAACTGTTAGTGGTTTTCCTAGTTTTACAACCACCACTAGAATCATTGGTGAAAACTAATAATCACCATGATTAGCATATAACAATGAGGAGATTGTGCGTAAGCCACCACTCGGTCTGTTGTAAAAAACTCGAATCCGGGAGTCCAGATTTGCAATCTTGAATGACTCGACATGCTTACTAGACTTAGACAATTATAAGGTGTTCATTCTTTAAAAGTTATTACAAGTAATTCACTAAATCCCGCACCGACATATCCCCACCCGCCCATGGGTCTATCACCCCGAGTTCGCAAGGTTAACCCATGACCCCTAGATCACGTTTAAACTCAGACTATAAGACCATGGAGGCAGGTTATAGACTTTTATGAAGTGTGGAGAAGTTGTGATGTAAATGAGCATACATTGTTCACTAAAACTTCTTATTATTATCCTCCAACATATCTAAATATACGCGATATCCCTACCTAAATATATCCAGTTACTAAAATGGTAGATCATTATTAAGATATGAAAGACCGTTAAATACCGCCTTCATATAAAATAAGCAAGATATAAAGCCGACATAACGCCAGCTCTGCGGCCTATGCCTATGAGCTTTATTAATTCCTTGTGCGTATTACTGTAAGTAGACTACTTTATTTTGATCGCACATTTCATACTCGCCAATATGGCTGTATAACAATGACAACAGCTTTTTGGTTGCTATTAGACTAAAGGAGATACACGTTCGGTGACTTTTAATATTGATGTCACGGGATAGGAACTACAATGAACCCTATCTGGTTCCTTTCATTCGTTACAATAAATGCTAGGAATGGAAGGCCGTATTACCAATTTACCATTCGGCTATAAAAATAAGGCTGTATTACCATTGAAAGAGCCCTCAAACCATTTCTATGTACCTTGGCATTGCAAATATAGATAGGTGGCAGTGTCATTTAATATTAGGTGACCCGTTTGCTTGCTGGCCCCGTTGAGCTTAAAAAGTCCTACAGCAACATACTGCAGGACACCTACAGGCCATGCTATACTATTTTGAAGTAATGAAGCCGTAATATAGCCATACGCATGCGGATTGATTGTCATTAACCCGTTGACAGCCAGGAATACAAACACAATGGAAAATCAATTGCATGGGACGCTTTAAGGCATCTCTGGCGATGCAAGGGTTAACGCATTTATCCTAAAGTAATGGCCCGAACCAACGGCTTCATGTGGCCTCCGAAAAGAGTGAACTCGAGTGAACCTTAGTTATATTATTAGTAAACCATTCGCAGACCCAGGAGCGGTATGTTTGGAGAAAACGACTTATATCGCTGGAATTAATAAGAAAACGACTATTGTTAGTGTTTGCTTTTGCTTTATATAGTCGCTTATCCGAAATATATCTTAGTTAGAAGAATAGTATTGTTACGAATTGACGTAATTAAAATGTCATTAAATATGGCGGCTAATATGTGACGTCAGTCCACAGACAGTCCATAGAGTATGACATGCGAATTGTCAAATAGCAAAGATCTAAGTATGTTCTAGATAATTCGCGAACTATGTAGAATGAACGTCGACGCTTCGAAGCTCAGCGGCCGGAAGGTATATAAGCGGGCCGACGGGTGCGCCGGGAGTCTTGTGTTCTACTCAAGAGAGAACGAAGATGCGAAATACCTGCGACTACAGAAGGCGGTGATACAGCGATATCTAAGGGATGTCGAGTGTGGATATAGTGTGGAAGAGTTAACGAGTGATATTACGTTGTGTGTTGCGGAAAGGTATTGTTTATAGTGTGCATTGTTAATTACGGATTTTAGTGCGTGCGTTAATTGATTTATTAGTGAGAGTGTAAGTGTAATTAGTGCTGTGTGTAATTTGTTAGTGGTTTAATTAATAAAGTGTGTTACCGTGTATTCTTCGTGTTTGGCAATAATTTTTTCCGGAACCAGCCCAGCTAATGGTAACACTCTTAATACCAGAGTTATGTCAGCTGTACGTACCGTGGCAGTTTGTTGTTAGGGCTTCACTAATTGTTTGTATCTCTTATCAGTGTATCCTGTCAATGTAGGTATTAAGTATACTCGTATGTCTTGTATGCTGTCCTTAAATAAAGAAAATATTTTCTTTTTCGTAACATTAAAGTATATTAATTTCTTTGATGTCATCATCATCAGCTCATTAAACGTCCCCACCGAGGCGCACGAGCCTACCCGTATAGGGTGATTAGGCCTGAGTCGTCCACGCGGGCCCAGTGCGGGTTGGACGACTTCACGCACAACCTTTGAATTTCTTTGCAGGCGTGCGCAGGTTTCCTCACGATGTTTTTCTTAACCGTAAGAGCGTCGGATAACGTACAATTTCGAAAATCCGCAAACATTGGTACGTGGCGGGATTTGAACCTCAGCCCTCCCGTAGAAGGCAACAGTCCGCACCATAACTATTTTAATATTTCAATATTTTTAGGACATTTTCGTGTGTACACATTGGGTATGGCGGGGTTATCTAATTTCCCTCGGGCGTCCCTTGTAATCCGAAACGATTGCTGTCCGCTAATTGATTTCATACAATCGTCATTACTGATCCGGAACGGGGATGATTGCGGAGTGATTGCTTTGGATTACTTGGCCGAGTCATTATATTGCGAAATGGGAATAGGTTTTCGTTTTTCAAGTTTATTTATCTTAATTGGTTACATCTTAATTTCAGTTATATTGACCTTTAAAAAATATATAATAATTTAATTTTAAAAATCATTATAATATAACTCAAATAATGATTTATCATTCGAAAAAGGGCCATTGGCTTCGGCCCCACACATCAAAGCACCGGGCCACTATTTGGATCTTGAATCTTAAGAATTTCGAAACATTTATAATATATTCATCATCATCATCAGCTCATTAAACGTCCACACCGAGGGGCACGAGCCTACCCGTATAGGGTGATTAGGCCTTAGTCGTCCACGCGGGCCCAGAGCGATTGGACGACTTCACACACAACCTTCGAATCTCTTCGCAGGCGTGCATGAAGGTTTCCTCACGATGTTTTCCTTCACCGTAAAAGATAACGTACATATATTTTTCGAAAATTCGAAAATACATAATATATTAACTATTTAATAATAATTAGCATGGGTGGCTCATTCTTATGTGATTATCTGACGCTCTTACGGTGAAGGAAAACATCATGGGGAAACCTGCGCACGCCTGCGAAGAAATCTGCACTGGGCCCTCGCGGACGACTACACCCTATACGGCTCGTGCCCCTCGATGAGGACGTATAATGAGCTGATGATGAATAATTAGAGGTATTTACCTTGGCAGGTAGATAAAATCATTACAAGTAGACACGCCACCTCTTACTCTCTCACTTCAACCCGCTGTCGACTGTTGAACATAGTTTCCCAGATTTTGCGCCAGATATCTTGGTCCTCCGCTTTCCTCATCCAGCCTCCTATAGCGACCGTTCGCAAATAGTAGTCCATCAGGCCGGGGTGCGTCCTACACTACGCTTGCCGAGACGCGGTCTCCACTCCAGAACTTTTCTGCTCCAGCGACCATCGGTTCTGCGACATACGTGACTAGCCCACTGCCACTTCAACTTGCTGGTCCGGCGAACATTGTCGATAACCTTAGTTATCTTACAGAAAAATCAGATTTCATTGTATAGGTTAGAGATACCCGAGGTTCATATATCTGTGCAGAGTACCAAACACTGACAGTATAAATCTGTCGTATCTGTGGAAATCACTTAGATTAGTCGGGCGCTCCTGTGGGAAATTATTTCGGCATTGTTGTCACACACAGCCTCCCGTGACGTCAATAAATGGGTCCTCCATATTCTATTGTATATCATAAAAACAAGGCTCTCCGTAAACAACGGTTCACTATCTTGAATTAAGTACTTTTATCATTATGAAAAATTAAGTGTTTATTCAGTTTAGGTCCTTTCAGAACACTTATGAATGTCAAATGAAGCTACCACTGGTTCGGATGGTAGTTTTCCACTGAGAAGAAACCAGCAAGAAACACAGTAGTTACTCTTTTCAAAATAATTGTCTTATACAGAATCATAATATTTGTAATCAAAATAATTATACAAAGCAAATTATATTCATAATTTTTATCATAAATTAACTATTAGTAAAAATGTAATTGGTTCACAAGTTCAAAGTCAATCAACGCGCAATGGAGCGAGCTATGCTTGGAGTCTCTCTTGGGGATAAGATCAGAAATGATTTAATCCGCAAGAGAACTAAAGTTACCGACATAGCCAGCCGGATCAGCAAGTTGAAGTGGCAGTGGGCTGGTCACGTATGTCGTAGAACCGATGGCCGTTGGAGCAGACGAGTTCTGGAGTGGAGACCGCGTCTTGGCAAGCGTAGCGTAGGACGCCCTCCGGCCCGATGGACCGACGACTTGCGGAAGGCCGCCGGTGGGAGCTGGATGAGAAAAGCGGAGGACCGGGATATCTGGCGCAAAATGGAGGAGACCTATGTCCAGCAGTGGACTGCGATAGGTTGAAGAGAGAGAGAAAAATGTAATTATCTACAAAAGTTTTATTATGAAACATGATTTGATGAGAGACAGTAGTCGTAGTAGATAGTAGTCGTTTAAGGCCTCGGTAACCAATGCGGAACCCATAACCAGTAGTTACTTCAGCTCATCAAGGTCTTGTATTCGACACCGAGGTCATAAGCGTGCTACTTTACCCGTGGGAGCTGCCAGCCGTCTCGAGGGTTACCCCTCATCGATAACATTTAACGTGTGTGAATAAAATATCAGTAGCATTCGTACTTAACATCAATAAATTACATACGAGTAATAGGCTACAGTATATGTATGTATATAAAAGGCTGTAGCCTTTACTTTTCTTGGGTGCTTCTTTCAGCAGGTCATAACCCTTTAGCGCTTTCTGCTAGTGTTGAACAAAGCGCTCACTAGGTGGTAGACTCGGCACTGAGTCGTCTAGGTTGGTACCACCGCAGTGACATCGCCTCGTAAAATAGAAATGTTTTGCTCATCTGTGTGTACGTATAATCACCGGGTATAGGAGACCTAACATATGTTGTCTCGGGTGACGGGCGCAGTGCGGCGTTGATGGAGAATAAATACTGTCCATCCGTTGTTGATTTCCGTTAAGGCCGCTCTCTCATGGTCAGGCGATTCTCTTTCCCCCAGGTGAGCGGGCCGACCGTCCCGATCACTTATAACATAAAAAAAACTTCCCAAATTTATGATTTGGTTTAGTACCATTATTTTGTCCAAATCTGTGTTACCCTAAATGCGAACTTCCAAAATTAAAACTCACATAAAACAATCGATTTTATTTTCTAATAAAAATCTCACTTCTGTTTTTCTTTACGCATCGCGCGGTCGCACAGGTGTTCCAAAAGATGTTCATTACACTTTAACGACTGAGGAAACGTATCTGTAAACCTCCACAATAAATAAATGCACGTTTTACTATCGATCTTGTGTAAACACGGCCGGGTAATGCGTAACATCGCTACAATTCCACGTATTTGTAACCGGTTTTTGCAGTGTTAGAAACTTTAAAGATATTTGTTTATTTCATTTAAGGCTGAGAGCCATCTGCGCTCGCCAATTGCCCGGTGAAGCTGTAGGCCATCTGCGGCCAGCAGTAGTCAGTTCGAAAAAAAAAATGTTTATTCTCATTTTCTAAAACCACAATTCTCCAGCCAGATGGACCGACGACTTGCGAATGGTTACTGGTGGATTCTGCATGAATAAAGTGGAGGACCGGGATATCTGGCGTAGAATTGGGGAAACCTATGTCCAGCAGTGGACTGCGATAAGTTGAGGATAAATACCAAACTGCAACGTTTACAAAAACTAAAATCTTCAAAGACAGTTCCTTTTATATACAACAGAGAAGATTCGGAAACCCGGTCCTCGGATGTTAATGGGTCTCATTTACCACAGCTGTCAAATAAATGAAGACGCCAACAGTGTAGGCCCATTACTCTTCAGCAAATGAAGCCAGGCCGAGGCTTATCTCGGAAGCTCTTTTTGAAAGCGGAGAATTAAGACACATTCGTCTTGTGTCGAAAAAACCGGCCGCAAGTGAGATGGCGGTATTTCGTAATTTATTTTGTTTACTTGGTCATAAGCAAGAGCGACGGTGGCTCAATGGTGTGGACTCTCGCCCTCCTACCGGGAGGGCTGAGGTTCAAATCCCGACACGTACCAATGTGTTTTTGAAATTTCGAAATTATATGTACGTTATCCGACGCTCTTACGGTGGAGGAAAACAACGTGAGGAAACCTTCATGCACGCCTGCGAAGAGATTCAAAGGTTGTGTGTGAAATCGTCCAATTTGCACTTGGCCCGCGTGGACGACTAAGGCCTAAGCACCCTATACGGGTAGGCTCGTGCCCCTCGGCGGGACGTTTATTCACACAATATGTTTATGCACACAAATGTTATTTATTCATATTTATTTATTATATGGTGAACCTTTTACATGCCTTTGATGTTAAGATATAATAAATGTTTCTAACTGACTACTGCTGTTGGCCGCAGATGGCCTTTACAGCTTCACCGGGCAAGTGGCGAGCGCAGATGGCTCTCAGCCTTAGTATTTACACAACGAGCCTAAGGGCGTCCCCGAACGGGACTCGAACCTTCTCTTAATTTTGTTTTTATGTTCATTTCTGTTACTTAATTAGACTATTTGTATTTGGATTGTTAGTTTAAGAGCGGTCCCCCAACGCGAGGTTTTTTTTTAGAATTATTAATGGATTCTTAGGTACTTTAACATTAAGTTTCTTTTATTATTTTTTACTATTTAAAGGGAAATTACTTAAGTTCTTGTGTCGGGGGTTTTTTAAAATTTTAATTACATTTTTTATAAGATCTAAACAAAATCTAACAAATTCAAACCATTATGAGAACGGAACTCAATCGTGTTGAAAATTTTTAAGAGCATACGATTTGTTCTCGGAGCCAGTGTAAAGGATCCCGCGGGAACTTTAGGGATCGGAACAATGGGTAGGGTCGGGAACTTGAACGGTCGATACTGAGGCCTCGGTTCGTATAATTACGATTTTATATCACCTTCGTTTAGAGGGGAATTTATGTAGGTCACAAATAAATGGAGGGTATGGAGTCGTGATTCTCTCTTCAACCTATCTCAGTCCATTGCTGGACAAAGGTCTCCCCCATTTTGCGCCAGATATCCCGGCCCTCCGCTTTTCTCATCCAGCTTCCACCAGCGACCTTT
The DNA here is from genome assembly GCA_019425675.1 of Leucinodes orbonalis. Lineage (NCBI taxonomy): Eukaryota > Metazoa > Arthropoda > Insecta > Lepidoptera > Crambidae > Leucinodes > Leucinodes orbonalis. The sequence goes on along the minus strand of PQWD01004685.1, from coordinate 62,764 downwards.
CGCAAGTCATCGGTCCTTCGGTCCGGGCGTCCTACGCTACGCTTGCCAAGACGCGGTCTTCACTCCAGAACTCGTCTGCTCCAACGGCCTGAGGTTCTGCGACATACGTGACCAGCCCACTGCCACTTTAACTTGCTGATCCGACGGGCTAATACTTAATAAATCATCATCATCAGCATCATCAGCTCATTAAACGTCCCCACCGAGGGGCACGAGCCTACCCGTATAGGGTGATTAGGCCTTAGTCGTCCACGCGGGCCCAGTGCGGATTGGACGACTTCACACACAACCTTCGAATCTCTTCGCAGGCGTGCATGAAGGTTTCCTCACGATGTTTTCCTTCACCGTAAGAGCGTCGGATAACGAACATATATTTTTCAAAAATTCGAAAATACATTGGTACGTGTCGGGATTTGAACCTCAGCCCTCCCGGTAGGAAGGCGACAGTCCACACCACTGAGCCACCGACGCCCTCTAAATAAATAAAAATAAATATCTTTTGGCGTACACACGGCGCCATCTAGCTCCAATCTAAGCATTAACCTGTAATATAGAGGCTAAACAACGAATCATTATTATCACTTATTATACGTTCCCACCGAGGGGCACGAGCCTACCCGTATAGGGTGTGCCTTAGTCGGCCACGCGGGTCCAGTGCGGATTGGCCGACAAACAATCAAACTAAACAACGAATAAACATACTAATATAGGTTTTTTTTAATACATACAAATCACACATGAAAGACCCAGATTAATAAACAGACATGTTCATACACACAAATGTTTGTACTGCCCAAGCATTGAACCCTTGGTGTGCACAGGAACAATATTACTTTTTTTTCTAAAATAATAAGTTTACTTTCATAAAGGAAAGTGACCAAAGTTTTTCCATATTATATCATCATCTGCCTGCCAATAAAAGTCCCGCTAACAACTACACACTGTTAGATGTAGTATAAAATGGTTTTTTCAATATTAGAAACAGACATTCTAATTTTATTTAATGTATAGAGTATAGATAAAACCCAACGCTCGCTTACTGTCAAACAAATGGGCTTCAGAACGTTTCGCCCCATAAAAAGGGGTTCCGGACCTAATTTTTATTTATCGGGTCCGCGATTCTTCTGGTGTTCCGCAACTATGTATTCCAAGTGGACGAAATAGACTTCATTTGTTCACGTCATGCGAAGGTAAGTCAGACTTAGGCCTGTATTCTAGAACGAGACTCAACGTTGATCCTTATTTAAATTGAGATGTTGAGCGCTATCTCTTTCTCACTCTACTTAAGAGAAGATCAACGCATACAATAGATATTGATTTTTAATAATAATCATCATCATCATCATCAGCTCATTAAACGTCCCCACCGAGGGGCACGAGCCTACCCGTATAGGGTGATTAGGCCTTAGTCGTCCACGCGGGCCCAATGCGGATTGGACGACTTCACACAACCTTCGAATCTTCGCAGGCGTGCATGAAGGTTCCTCACGATGTTTTCCTTCACCGTAAGAGCGTCGGATAACGTACATATATTTTTCGAAAATTCGAAAATACATTGGTACGTGTCGGGATTTGAACCTCAGCCCTCCCGGTAGGAAGGCGACAGTCCACACCACTGAGCCACCGACGCTCTAATAATAATAATATTAATAATAAACCTTATTTTCAGATAGGAATCTATAGTTAGAAATAAATTTACAAATAAATAAATAGTTTGTACAAAAGTTATTTTAAGATCAGACACTGTTTAACATAAGATGTATGTAGTTGCAGTAGCTGAAAGCCGTGACCAGTGATGTATTAATGGAGAGTCCCACCGATTACAGATTGTGAAGTCCAAATGCCGGATGTGTCTTGTGTTTATGTGCTTGTTTTTCAAATTGTTTCAAGAAATAATGACATAATCTCACAGTCTAAGTTGACTCTTTCTTCTGCATATCTCAGCCCACTGCTGGACAGAAGTCTCCCCATTCTGCACCAGATATCCCGGTCTTTCGCTTTTCTCATCCAGCCTCCACCAGACTCTTCGCAAGGCGTCATGGCCGAAGAATAATCACTTTTGCCAGTGACTGTTTTTCTTCAATACCGTTCTATTCCAGTCAAATGTTACTTACCGTCAGGTGAGCGAATTGACCATCCCGATCGGGATGGTCAATTCGATGGGGACGGATATGAATCCGTAAAGGACCTGCCCGTAAAGGGTGTATAGCCTGGATAGGATAGCGCGTGGACAACACGCGGACTCGGTGCAGATTGGCCGACTTCACGCACAACCTTTGAATTTCTTCGTAGGCGTGCGCAGGTTTCCTCACGATGTTTTCCTTCACCGTAACAGTATCGAAGAAACGTACAAACAATTTCTAAAATACGAAATACATTCAAAATTTAGCTACCGACGCTCTTTAATCAACATAGGATCATTTTGAAACACAAATAATGAAATATTTAGCACCTCATCTAATGTATTCTTAAAAATAGTTAACCCAACCACGCCTACGCATTCCCTTCTGATAAATTGTCCCTTATATATCACAACCCACTCTTTCCCCTTAACTCAACCTACACATCTAGGAGGCACTTTTTCCAGAATTGAATATTTCGGGTTATATTGATATGGGAATTTGTTTGGATTTATTTGTTTTATTTCCTTTATCGTTTCTCTGTGAAAGGTGTTATTTGGAAAGTGTTCGTTCCTTATCGAAAATAGCAGAGAATTATTAATACCTTTTTTATTCGTTAACCATTGTTATCAATGCTACGCTACCGTATTTTGTCGAAACTTTTTACCACACATGAAAATATTGTAGTATCAAAAACCATCTGAAATATTGCCTGAGTGCTAGGACCTGGCGACCTTCAAGAACAAAGCATATTCCCATTTGAAAGACAGGCAATGCATTTCTATGCCCTCTAGTGATGCAAAAGGGCGACGGTGTCGTCTACCATCAGCTGAGCCGTCCGGGCGTTTGGCCTTTATAACATAAACTAGCTTTTGCGTGCGACTTCGTCCGCGTGGAATAGTTTGGCCTAACGCTCTCTTTCACCCGCTACTTCGTTTATATAGGTGAGTTAAAACTGCGATATCTCATAAGATATTCATTTAAATTGAATGATGTAAAGGGCAATTTTGTTTAAAATGAAATACTTGTGATAAATAAAGTATTTATTTCGATAAGGTATCATATTTATGAAAATAGCTTCGCAAAATGATGCATTATTTTAGAAAAAATTTTTAGCAAAAAATATGTTATAGGGAGCTAACCTTAAAAGATAGACATATGCTGTCCCGGACTTTTTGTAGACCTTAAAAGGTAACAATACTCTAATACATGACATTGTGAAACTTAACCGTTTACGCAGGTCGCAGCGGAATCTCGAAGTAAGAAAATTTCCCCCCAGATTTTGAAAATTATTCATTGCTGCTCCGCTTCTATTGCTTGTAGCGTGATGATAAGTCTATAGCCTTCCTCAATAAATGAGCTATCTAAAAAAAATTAACTATAATATATTGAGTTTTATATTTTATCAATACCCACCGTTTCTTCGTTTATGAATCGTGGAGGCGGTCAGGCTTTCTAATTGGAATATCATCCGTCTCTATCTTTTAATTTATTAATTTTTTTTTTTAGTTAAGAGCGATTACATGTAGATGAGCTAAATTCTGTGCATGTAGGAAGATAATAAAGATTTTTAATGAAAATTAAAATTCATTATCTTATCACTGAGAAGAATCTTTCAAATCGGACAAGTAGTTCCGAGATTAGCGCCGTTCAACAAACAAACAAACTCTTCAGCTTTATAATATTAGTATAGATAGGCACTAAGCGCAATCGTAGTTCTTTGATCCGGATCATAGGTATATTAAAAGCAAACATGAGCCTTTTGTTAAAAATAATGTTTTTATGACTGCTGCTGTTGCAGAAGATAGTCTTTACAGCTTCACCGGGCAAGAGGCGAGCGCCGATGGCTCTCAGCCTTAAAACTTTACACAACGAGCCTTAGGGCGTCTCCGAGATTGACTTGAATGTTGGCTTGGGGTGTTGCGAGTTGCTACAGAGCATTCCAGACGTGCGGCGTGCGAGCGATGCTAGTGCTAGTTGTCCCCGCGGCATTACTCGCAGTATAAGATTATATATTCTGGCAATAATATTCTCCCGCAGTAAAAGATAACTTAAAAGCGCGCAGCCGTGCGGTAATACATTACTTGATTTATTATCATTATTACATCAGCTACCTCCCAAAAAAGTCCCGACCAAATCAGCCCAGCAAAGATTACCGGAACAAACAGTCAGACAAAATTTAAAAAAAATGTTTTACTGTATGTTCCGTATACATTTAGTAAAAAATGGTAATTTCAATGTTATAAGAAGACGCCCGAATTTTATTTTTATGTAATAAAGTTGCAAACTCTTAAACCTGGTATCATAAGTCAACATCTGCCGACTAACCACCAATATAAAACCAAGTCCATGAGGTTATCATTACACATTTATTATGAAACTAAATCATAGGATAATATTCCTTAAAGTTATAAATATCAAAGGAAACCATCGCGTGTCCTAAAGCTCGGCAACTGACAGTTCTAAGCCTGCACCAAAGTTACAGGCCTCCATTTGTCGCGAAAGTTCTTTTAAACAAGTTATGGGTAACACTGATACCGTTAGTGTTGGGCCTTTTTTGTGAATCACAGTGGTGATATCGATATCGAGTAATTTATAGAGGCGTAGAAACTATTACATTCCTTAGATTTTATCAACATGTATGGTCTGGTGGTCTTAGTGTTAGTTAAGAATACTGCGTGGTCCGGGGGTCGTTGGTTTGAATCCTAGATGAAGACCGCATAGTGACTTGAAAGGCTGATGATGATGGGCTCTACTTCTGGAGTGAAGACTGCATCTTAGCAAGCTAAGCATTGGACGCTCTCCGGCCCGACAGACCCATATTTTTCGAAAGGTCGCTGGAGGCTGGATGAGGAAAGCGGAGAGCCGAGATGTCTGGCGCAGAATCTTGCGGAAGATACACACTGATACTCTAAAAATTCTTTATTCAATTAAATCTTTACAAGACACTTTTGATCGACAAATTTAAAGAGGAGTGTTAAAAACTAGCGTGAATCTAATCTAACACCGGGGAGTTCATTCTTTTGAGAAGACTCCGGCAAGAGAATCAGTAGTTACCTTCTCAAATGTCAATGATTTTACAAAAAGAAATAACTTATAAGTAAGTCTATATATCACATATATAATCATAAACAATGTACTAATCTTTCCTAAAATGACATGCCATTTAATTTTGATTTCAAAGTGTACAAGAGAGAAAAAGAGTATGTTTATATGGCACCTAACTCATCATCAGCTCATTAAACCTCCCCACCGAGGGGCACGAGCCTACCCGTGTACGGTAATTAGGCCTTAGTCGTCCACGCGGGCCCAGTGCGGGTTGGACGACTTCACGAACAACGTTGAATCTCTTCGCAGGCGTACATGAAGGTTTGCTCACGATGTTTTCCTTCACCGTAAGAGCGTCGGATAACGTACATATAATTTCGAAAACTCATTGGTACGTGGCGGAATTTGAACCTCAGCCCTCCCGGTAGGAGGGCAATAGTCCACACCATTGAGCCACCGACGCATGGCACCTAACTAACATTTTTAAATATTTTAAGACGATCGTAAAATAGTTTCAATCTATTACCTACTGCAATAGGTACTGTTTCCAAAACTCATATCGCTGTCAAAGTTTTAATTTATTTCAACTGCAATGCCGGTATGGAATCCGATCCGTTGCCAACATCAATACTCATAGCCAGTTACCATAGCCATTAAAAGTTGCCGAGTAAACAATATTTGGTGTAATACTATCTTGGAGTTTACCTTGAAGAACGATATTCGATTATCGTTTTCTCGGTTGTTTTTCTAGACATGGATTGTTGCAGTTATTTTTCGAACTAACATCTGTTGGCTGCAGATTTACAGCTTCACCGGGCAATTGGCGAGCGCAGATGGCTCTCAGCCTTAAACATTTACACAACAAGCCTTAGGGCGTCCGTCAAAGAGTGTGACGAACCTCCGCTTAGGGCGTTGCGGGATGAGGCTGAAACTGGCAGAAAATTGTAGCAGAAAAAATGCGATGGCCAGGAACAAAAATGGACTTTTTCTGCTACAATTTTCTACCAGTTTCAGCGTCATGTTGCTGGGAGTTCTAGGTTACCTAATATATGTTTGGGAGCATTGATGCAGTATGATCGTGCGCGTGTATTTTTTCTTTAGAAAAAAAAAGCGTTAGGTAGACCCTCAACCAGATAGACCAAAGACCTGGTTAAGGTGGCAGGTAGCAGATGGATGTCAACTGTGCTACTGGGATCGGTCCGCGTGGAAATCGTTAGTGGAGGCCTTCGTTCAGCAGTGATGATGATAATGATTGTTATTTTATAACTTTTATTGTTATTTGTTCGTACAAAGTTGTATCATATATCTGGTCATTAATGAATCAGACTATACCTACTCAAAGAATATAGAAGAAAGGGATTTTTCTGTACTGGGGTTATCTGGTAGATATTTATTTGTAGCATTAAAACCAACTGTTCTATACATAGTATCTTATTTCTGTATACCGGATGGCCTAATTTTGAACCGACTTTTAAAAGGAGGTGTCCACAATCGGCCGCAAAATATGTTTTGTATGTTTCTTCGCGGATATCTTAGACGGTAATGAACAAATTTTGATGATTATTTTTGTCGAAAAGAAGAAATTTCAATGATGGTCCCATGATAATGAAATCATAGTTTGGTGATGGCAGACCAGAGAAATCGAAGGGAAACTTAAAAATGGTAGAAACAATCAGTCCGTTCGTATTTTGTTATTAAACACTTATATCGATCTGATGATGGGGACCATAGACAATCGATATTTTAAAAAAAATATAATATAAAGTGACAAGTCACATCACTAGCGCACCCCTAATAAAACTTTGAGCAAGGTGCGACAGCGGAGGATATCATGATTTATGAACTAAACTCTCTAACAAAACTCTGGAATTTTCTACGTTCAGTCGTTCTTGGAGCTGATGTCTCCTATAATTATAGGAAAGGTTTTAAAAGTCGAATTGATGTGTTATTTTAAGCGTTGAATTTTTTTACAAGATAAATAAATACTCTACTATAGTGAAATATAATAAAACAGCAAGGCTACCTGTTCCAACTATTATTTTACTATGCGATTTGCAGGGTGTCTGTAGATCAACGGTCTGCAGATCGCAAAGTACAATAACTGCTTGACATTACACACTGAACACTGTAACCTTTATTAACACAACGAACTTTCAGCGAGTCTCAAACCATCCATATTAATCTTACGTTCCCTCACGCCTCAAACTTTTGCCGAGATTCGAACCCCATTACTTATCCATCGACTAATCAAGTCTGCATCTAGTTGGGTGTGAAACTTCAACGGTTCGGGTCGAAATTGATTAATTACCTTTGTAAATTGATTTCATAGGTGTTCACACTGAACATCCTACCTTCTCGTATTACCCTAGGTTACTATATAAACATAGTTATTTTGTAACAGTTATAATTACATTACCTATATCAGTGGCGTGCACAGAGATTTTGAGTAGGGTATAAGGTAGAGGAAGTGTATGCATAATTGTTTGCTTTATATAACTACTTTGCCATAGCCGTCATGATATTTTTAAGTAATGAGCACTTTAATTTTTTTTTTTATGTTACAGGGAGCAAACGAGCAATAGAGACACCTGATGGAAAGTGTTCAACTCCGCCCATGAACAACGGTGGCACTAGAAGCGCCACCGGTGCGTTGCTTACCTTTAAGGAAGAAAAAAAAAATGGTAATTAAATGTACTCAAGCACAATATTGTGAGATTTTTAGAATAAGGTTGGTGTACTGTCTTATAGTATAATAAATATCTATTCTATTCTATCCAAAGTGACAGACACTAATCGCAAAAACAAAAAATCATCTAAATTTTGTAAAATTGAGTGCTGTTGATGACAGCTATGGTTTCAAATCTGTATTGGATAATGGGCGAATAAAGGGTAATCGTTTCATATGTAGGCGATTTTCCGAGTTGTTTAGACGCAAAGGGTATGCATTGCTTATCTATATCTATACTAATATATAAAGCTGAAGAGTTTGTTTGTTTGAACGCGCTAATCTCAGGAACTACTGGTTCGATTTGAATATTATTTCAGTGTAGATTAGGCTTATTTATTCGAGGAAGGCTATAGGCTATATATCATGTACGCTACGAGTAATAGAAGCGGAGCAGTAATGAATAATGTTTAAAAATCTGGGGGTATTTTTTCATACTTGGAGCTTCGCTGCGTACGCTGCGTAAACGGTTAAAGTTACACAAAGTCATGTATGAGAGTATTGTTCTCCTTTTAAAGTCTAAAAAAAGTCGCGACAGCATATGTCTACCTTTTAAGGTTAGCTCACTATAACTATTTTTTGCTAATAAAAAATCTGAAATTGACCCGAACCTTTAAAGTGGAGGGAGGGAAATCCTATGACTAGTGATAAATGAAAGTACCGTGTTATCTCGAATTTAATGCGAGCGAAGCCGCGGGCAAAAGCTAGTTCGCATATATACAATGCACGCCACTGCTAAGTATGCACTTACAGTACTATAGCTTTTCTTTCTAGGTGAACACCTAGATACGTTACAAGTTAATAACTGTGTATTCACAGCCATAGTTGTCTTCTATTCTGCGCCACATATCCCGTTTCTCCAAATTTTTCATCCGAACTCCACCAGCGACCACGTCAGTCCATCGGGCCGGAATGGGTCTAAAGTAGTGTTCCCAGGTCAGATTTGTTTTAAACCGGGACATGAGACCAAAAAAATCGGGATTTAAGGTTGCAGATCGGGACAGGGAACAATAACAAATGTGATGTGACGCTGATGATGTGCCATTTTGAATTTGACGTAGCGCGTAGCGTAAATATATACTTTTCAATGAAACATCTGATTTTCTTTTTCAATTAATCGGTACATTTAGCGTCCCCATCGGGACGCATCCGCAGACCCCTGAAAATCAGGACGTCCGCGCAATTCGGGACACCTGGCAACACTGTTTTGAAGCTACACTTATTAAGATGCGGTCTCTACTCCAGAACTCGTCTGCTCCAACGGCCATCGGTTTTGCGACATACGTGGCCGGCCCACTGCCACTTCAACTTGCTGATTCGGCGGGCTATGTACAAAGGACAATAATTGCTATACGCCAAACTGTTAAATAGTTTGTCGGCAATCTCAGGAATAGCATCATTTCTGATCTTAGCATAATGCTAATAACCAAAATTCGGTATTTTCCACCATCCGCAATGAAATACCAAACCTTATTTTTATAAAAGCGCAACTTATTTTATATGTCGTTTCATTGAGCACTTTTGTTTATTTGCAAAATTGTTTTTTTTAAATACACTGAAACCAATAAATATTAGGTCAATTGATGATAGTGAGCAATGCCGTCACATATCGATAATCTTGTACAAAATATATGGAAACATTCCTCTTTGACAGTTCATAAAAAGTGCGTCAACGATTAGTGGTGTTAAATACCCAATTCTAAGTATTTTATTATAAGTAGATTCAGCAAGACTGCGATATTCAACAACTGCCTTCACACGTCGATAAATAAATTTAAACCTAAACCAGGCAAATATACAATCGTAAATATTCTAGCGCATCGAATGTAGACAAAACAGAGCAAGACGTATGGCAAAGCTTGTACAAAATACCGCCGTATCTCAAACACGTTCCTTCTTTGTGACCGGCTCAAAAGAGATTTAAACAAAGGCATTTTTCATGCATCTTCACTTACGGAAGTTTAAAGTTCTTCTTATTTTATTTGTATGTGGAACGGATTTTCTATCCGATGTTTAATACATAACAAACAAATAGTGGTATCATGAATGCAGGTGAGCTTTTTGTTCTAAGTCTTCTTTCATCATCAGCTCATTAAACGTCCCCACCGAGGGACACGAGCCTACCCTTATAGGGTGATTAGGCTTTACTCGTCCACGCGGGCCCAGTGCGGGTTGGACGACTTCACGCAACCTTTGAATCTCTTCGCAGGCGTGCGCAGGTTTCCTCACGATGTTTTACTTCGCCGTAAGAGCGTCGGATAAGTACATATAATTTCAAAAAACACATTGGTACGTGTCGGGATTTGAACCTCAGCCCTCTCGGTAGGAGGGCAACAGTCCACACCATTGAGCCATTGATGCTAAGTGTTCTTTAGAGCCTTTAAAACAAATACGTGAAACAACAGCCAACATCAAATTTATCAGCCTATTACGTCAGCCTAAGGGAACAGGCTATACTAAGTACTATAATAAATACTGAATTCAATGTATGTACTTACCATAAGAAACATTGTAATTTTATTGTGGCAATAAAGATATTATTATTATTATTATGCATATTATACCGTAAGATGTCAGCCTGCTACATACCCGTTATTTCGGAATCATTCTTACACGAAACGATTCTGATTAATATAGGACATTGGTAGATAAATTATGTTGTTTATTAATTTTGTAATTATTTTATTTTCTGGTTTTAAGGAATCAACAGGGTAAAACAAATACAGAACGTGAAGCCACAGTCATTCTATAATTTAATTCGTTTTTATGCAGCTGACGATGCATTATGTACATGTTTCAAATGCATTATTGATGGTACCTTTAGAATTAATATGTTTTATCATCATCAGCTCATTAAACGTCCCCACCAAGGGGCACGAGCCTACCCTAGGTGATTAGGCCTTAGTTGTCCACGCGGGCCCAGTGCGGATTGGACGACTTCACACAAAACCTTCGAATCTCTTCGCAGGCGTGCATGAAGGTTTCCTCACGATGTTTTCCTTCACCGTAAGAGCGTCGGATAACGTACATATATTTTTCGAAAATACATTGGTACGTGTCGGGATTTGAACCTCAGCCCTCCCGGTAGGAAGGCGACAGTCCACACCACTGAGCCACCGACGCTCTTGACGCTCATATGTTTTATAATTATAGCAAAATCAATAATTTACTACCTTGGACTCTAAAGCACGATACTTCGATAGGTTTAGTTCTACCTCTTTATGATCTATCTATTTTTATTATTTGTTCTTCTTCTCATCGAGTTCGTTAACTTTTTATAGCTAAATGTGATAATGCTAATAATATTGGGCGACTTTGATCGCTTTTGTTTTGCAAATAATAATGTTTTTTAACCAAAACTTCACGCTAAGCTTATAATCAAAACTTTACAAACGATAAACTGTGAAAAGCCATGATTAAGATAACAATTTTTTTTCTTTAGCAACCCTAAGGGAAAAGTAAGCAGAAACAACTAAAATTACATAAAATAATATTGTTTTTTTCACCAATCTTTTCAGACTTTTATCCTAATTTATACATGTAATGACATGCAGTTGTCCTTAACCTGTAAAGGAATGTACTTAAAAACACAATAAAGACAACTAGTCATATCTACAGTATCTGATTTGACTGACAATAAAAGTGAGTATCTGAGTGAAAAAATTGTAATGAATTAAGAATATAATTGCCAAAAGTATTCAGATCTACATTACCTCCGGGTTTATCGTCGGCGGCATCACGATCTTCTTCTGTGGTGGAGATCGCAGCACCACATTCTCGTCCCTTACGATAATCTGCGGCTCCATAGCCAGCAGTTTCTTCTTGCATTCCTGCATCTGCAGGCATTCTTTATCCTTCCTCGACAGCACCGACTCGGACGATGCATGCTTCGACGAGCACATGCTGGGATTCTTGCTCGATAGTTTCAAACTGTTATGGACGCCGTCATTTTGGAATTGTCCTTGCCGTTTGACGATGCCATCCCCGTTACGAAGTTCCAATTAGTTTAGGGAAGTTTCGTGGCGTCGCGCAAGGAGCCGTTTTTGGTCCGGTGTTCATTCAAATATTCACATTGTCGGTTTTATTGAGTTTCACGTTTGTTAGATTGGTTTTGTTTTACTGTAACATTTGACGTTTGGAAAATTGGTATGCGGAAAAACTAAATTGTTTTTGCTCATCAATATTTGGTTTGAGTTTGTATTCTGTATTTAAGATTTAACAGATTTATTTAAATTTTGTTATTATTTTTTGAAAAAAGATTTATTGATATGTTAGAAAAACAGCATGATCTATGCTTTACAAAATAATCTTATCATTGAAACGTTAGCATGGCAAGTTATTCATATAATTCTATACAAGCCCTTTCCTATCCTATCCTTTGAACTCATGGAAGTTTGTTCAAAACTAATGTAGTTAGCTTATTTAGGACTAAAATCATTGACTTAGCAAGGCAAGGGTCTACCCTATCGTTAGTTTATAAACATGGTATTAAGATACTGGGCTATAATCCTTTTTAAGACGTTTGACAGTATTAAATTTAGTATTTGCCTTTAGGAGCAGTAATATGAGAACCAATACTAAATAGTTTGAACAAGAAGACGGAGGCAAACGAGCATGCAGCTCACCGCAAGTGTTACCGCCACCCATGGACATTTGCAACAGCTGAGGTTACAGAGATGCGGTACCGGCCCGTCATGAAAGAATGCGCTCTCTTTTCGAAGGACATCTTTCTGGGAACGTTTCAGATGGTAGCTTCTTTATTTTTCCATGACGTATCGAGTTATATTGAACAAATGTAACAGTCTTGTTAACTATCAACAATACATCCTCCCACGAGTATTGATTCATTGAAGCATACCCGCTCCTAGCAAAGAGTATTTCAAAATATTTACTCCGCAAATACTTGTGCTGGACCGTAAACTGTAACGATCCACGGACGGACAGACGGCTCTGTAAATATAGACATAGTTGTGAACAGTCGATGCGCGATTTCGCAATACAATATTAGATAACAATATGGAGGTTTAATGTGGCAAACGTATTTATAAAATATAAAATAAATATCCACTGACATTCACACAGCGCCATCTAGCCCCAAGTTAAGCGTGAGCCTGTATTATGGGTACTAATCATCGGATAAACATACTTATAAACTTTTTTTTGTTAATACATACATATTATACATAGAAAACACCCAGACCCTTATAAAAGACATAGGTACGTGGCGGGATTTAAACCTGCACCCTCCAGATCGGCGAGCAACATTCCACACCACTGAGCCACGGACGCTTGATAATACTAGTATAATTAATGTTCTTACAATAAATTAATGATAAAAGTGATGTTCATGGTCGGTCATCTAATCCACTTTTTAAATTTTAAGTCATTACCACTTAACTTTTCAGTTTCTGGCGCATTAAAGTATCAACTTTGATACCTTTTTTAAAATCAAAGTATATGTGATTCGATCGCTATATAAATAATCATATTATTATCCATATAGTTATGATTTGAAGATGTAATACATTTCATAATGAGCATTTCAGATTTCTTTTTAATCAGTCAACATCCCAATTCAAAACATGTACGAGTATTCATTTTAATTCGATTACTCGTTACACGCGAATCGCTATTCGAAATATTCGATTCGGGCGCAAATTCGAATATGAATGCAAAGAGAATAATCTAAAAAGCCAATAAGGCTGGGAGCACAATGGTGTCCGGTTTTTGTAAATTTGGTACAACGAAAACCGGGTGGGATTTAAACCGGACATAATTAAGAGTTTATTGCTTTAGAATTGGTTTGTGTAGGGCAGAACTGTTTTTGAAATGTTGTCGGAATGATAACAAGATTGGACGCAATTTTGAAGGATAATTCGTTAGGTGTTTTGTTAGAAGAAACAAGTATTCGCTCTTTTGTATGCCGGGTTTTAATTTTTGTACGATACTCCTTTAGAGTTGAGTGTCCAAGGGAAGCGGTATCACATAAAACCTGATGAAATATCGTTTTCAAAATACTATCCACAAATCCACTTCCAAAAAATATTCGCTATAATGACATATTTGTTAATAGGCGGTAGACTCGGTACTGAGTCGTCTAGGTAGGTACCACCGCAGTGCCAGATATCGTCCCGTAAATAGGAGTCTCTTTTCCGGAATGAGGGCACTGTAGCTAGTAAAATGACTTATCTACAGATCATCCGGGTCGAGCGCGGTACAGTATTGACGAAAAATAATAACTACCTTATGTTATTAATTTCGTCCAATATTGCATCTGTCATGGTTAGGTTAGGTTAGGATCAGGTAAACGAATAAAGTAGAATCAGAATGCAATTGTACTTTAGAGCCTTTAGAGGTCGAGAGGAAACCAAAACTTGGCTTCAAAATAAGAACCATTTTGGTTCCCCAAGGGCCGAGATAGGACTATGTTTGGGGGTCCAGGGTACACTTAATTTTTTGGGGTACGAGGGTTCGAAAGTGGACAAAACCAACTGATCGTACCGTTCAATTATGACATATAAAAAATGTAGATACTGCTGTCAAAATTCAGTACTATCAAATAATGAATTCCCAAGTCATTGTGTACTGGGGTTTACTTATAATGCCTATACTAGCGCGAAATGAAGTTTCCACGGGCGAGGGTTTTTTCAACACTGATTACATCCGACGACAACATGATTCACTGCGCACTTAAGGCCGACGGTACCCTGTGGACATATGCGGATTATATTCCCGTAACTAAGATTCAGTACCGGTGTTTCTTACGTAGTAGTATATTATCATTCATTAAGTTTAACTTACCTAACGTACATAATACTTGGTGTTAGCGTTGAATTTAGATCGCTGATTGTGATCCTCGGGTCGTAAGAAGATTGCATAGTAAAAACAAACTTTGTGAGGTTATTTAAAATTAATAAATCATCATCATCATCATCAGCTCATTAAACGTCCCCACCGGGGCGCAGAGCCTACCCGTATAGGGTGATTAGGCCTCGTCGTCCACGCGGGCCAGTGCAGGTGGACGACTTGACGCACACCTCTGAATCTCTCGCTGCGTGCGCAGGTTTTCTTTCACCGTAAGAGCGTAGAATAACGTACATATAATTTCGAAAATTCGAAAACGCATTGGTACGTGGCGGGATTTGAACCTCAGCCCTCCCGGTAGGAGGGCAGCAGTTCACAAAATTGAGCCACCGACGATAAATAATTAGTGTGAATTTTTACATTAAATATGGCAAATCCGAATATATATAGTAAAAAATGTGGTCTTTAATTAAATGTGTGTAGGTAAATTGGGAAACCTAAAGACAGTATCATAATTATATGCCTACTAATATTACTAATCGATGGATTCATTGCAATTAGAAATATTTTTTTATTATTATTATAAATAGTTCAGTTGAGTTCGTCAGTTAAAATTAAACAAATTTAATTACCTTTTTAGTACAGTTCGTCTAAAAGAAAACACTGATTTAAAGTTGAAACCGTAAATTAAATTCAAATTAATTACATAAAACAGAGTGACAGTTGTTGGTAATTTTCAGTCACTTAATCGTCTAAGTTTTTGCATTTTAAAAATAAAAAGCAATTAGCTCTACGCGAAAAAATTAATTATAAGGGAGTCCTTTGTATTATGCTGTGCACGCTGTGACTTGATTTTGTTATTTATGGTTTATGATAAAATAGTCAGTCGGATCATTTGACGTGACGAGCTTTTGGTGTTGCGGTTGAGACGTCGACTGCGAAAGTCGACCCCGGGCAGTACAAACATTTGTGTGCAAGAACATGTCTGTTTGTAATTGGGTGTTTTCTATATATAATATGTATGTATTTACCAAAAAAATGTATATAAGTATGTTTATCCGTTGTTAAGTACCCATAATACAGGCTTCACGCTTAACTTGGGGCTAGATGGCGCTGTGTGAATGTCAGTGGATATTTATTTATTATTATTTTATTATATCATTATCATCATGACGTAGGCTTTCACTAATGATTTCCAGGTAGATCGATTTCTAGCCATTCACTGTCTACCAGAAACCTTAACAATTTGATCGGTCAATATGTATGGTGGTCGACCAACGTGTTTTAGCGAAATATAGTAATTAAATCAAACATTATTTTACTGACAGTCCGAACCAGTGGTAGCTTCATTTGACATTCATAAGTGTTTTCAATGAACCTAAATTGAATAAATATATTTTCATCAGCCTACGAAGTCCCACTACACGGCATGACGGGCCTTCCCGCACAACTTTGTTATGTTAATAGTGAACAGTTAATAGTGAGTCATTATTTTCCGTCAACACTGCCCTGCGCCCGTCACCCGAGACGACAGATGTTAGGTCTTTTATACCCGATAATTTCACTAACTACAGTGCCCTCATCCCGAAACACAAAAGTGCAAAACTAACCTTTTTTACGGGACGATATCTGGCACTGCGGTGGTATCTAGACGACTCAGTATCGAGTCTACGACCTAGTAGACGCAACAGCATAGTTACGCTGACTATATGTTTGTTTATCAAAATATCCGCTTCAGATCTTGTTAAAATGTTAGTTTTATAATTAAATAAAAAGTGAAGGATGAATCAATCATGTCAGGTGTTGTTGATGGGCTTCTGTTTAGTAACAATACACTATCTGTTTTCTTGAGAAGATTTTTATAATGAGCATACCCAAAAGAGTAGCTTACGTCGCTATGTGAAATTGTTATTTTTTATTCCAATTCCAATTTTCCAAACTAATTACATTTGCGAACAAATAATAATATGTATTATGTTTTGATTTAAATAAGTTTTTCCCTAATTTATGAAGTATTTCGTAATTTTTACACGCTCGCTTCATCACGCCTTATAAAGCAATTAGTATGTTTATTATTTATTTTAATTTGGTTTCAATAAAGATATTATTATTATTATAGAAGCAGACATACAATTCCACAAATAAGTACGGAACTATTTACTTACCTTTTACAAAAAAAAAATACGTTTATTATTTTATTTTTAAATGAAAAATTTATAAATTTCATTTGATATTCTGTCAAATACATTTCTTTGTCGATTAATCAGTTTTAATAAGGTTATTTTAACATAAGGTTATATTTACTACAAGGAATTAATAAGGTTATATTTTAAATTAATTTAATAAAGTTATATTTAGTTGTGAATATAAGGTAAGTATCGAATCACTTTTGATTGCGTTTATCTCGTTTATTTTATATGTTTTTATTTATTGTAGTTTTTCTTGCCAGCTGTTATTAACATAAAAATCGCATTAAACGCGTAACGGTGATAATTTTCCAATAAGTACGCGTTTCGTTCCTCGTATCGAAAGTAAATTACTATGTAGATTTTTTTTTGGAATGACAGTATGCGAGATTTTTGTCCATAAAACAAACCTTACTCCATTCACCCACAATAACAACACTAACTAACACTGCCCTAACTGTCACAATAAACTCCGTCACAAATCGTATTATCCGCACGCTTGTCACAGGAACACGTCGTCACATTACGCGACAAAGTTACCCTGTTGTGGTGACAAGGAACGGTCCGTACAAGGGCGCGGGCGGGCGCCGACTGCCGGTCGACTGGTAAAGCTAGCTAGGCATAAATACGTAGATATTATATATAATTCTATGTAAACGTGGTGTCTTGTAACTCTTATTATATCGATAGAGCCTTGCCTTGTCTTATTAGACTTCTCTTTAGTATTTGGTAGAGGAAAATCTTAAATAGCAGGAATTGTCTTACATTGGGAGTGAAATAATACACCCTGTTATAGAGAGAAGTGAAATAAATAATGGAATAAATTATATTAACTCGGGATAAAACGTAATCACTCAGATGATTAGATCCTAGTCTGATGATTCAGTTAAATGGAATTTTTTATTCATGCACCTTAACGTCGTTAAAGAATTGGAATCCAATTGATATAGATTATTGGGAGTACACATATATAGAATAGGCTGATATGATAATATTTTGCCTTTATTAACAGAAAACTAAAGTAAAACCAGAGAACGTCAGTGGCTCGTTGGTGTGGACTGTTGCGTACCGATCTGAAGTGTGCAGGTTCCAATCCCACTGCGTCCCAACGTCCGTTCGAATTTTCGAAATTATATTATGTATGTTTATCCGACGCTCTTTTGGTGAAGAAACCTGCGCACGCTACAAGAATTCAAGGTTTTGTGTGAAGTCGGTCAATCCGCACTAAAGTCGCGTTGGACGCTAGGCTGATACATCCCGTTACGGGTAGGCTCGTGTCCTCGTGGGGACCACGATTTCCCATACAGGAGATGGGCAAGCCGCGTTTAAAGCTACAATGTAAGCTTCAACGGCATTACACTGGGCCCAGTTTACGGCTCTGTTGAGACGAGTCAAACCACATATTTAGAAGAAATACCGTTTTTTTTCCAATGCCATCTTTTTGTTTAACTGCATCATGCAATGATCAGTAAATTTATGATCCTCATCATTACAGCCCAATTATGTCCACTACTGAAGGAAGGCCCTCCCTAGTGATTTCACGCGGAACCGATCCTTTGCGATTTGACATCCATCTGCTACCCGCCACCTTTAACCAGATCACTCCGTCATTCTGTTTGGGGTCGGTTAGCTTCGCTTTCCGTTACGTGGACGCCAACTCAGATCAGTAAATCAGTAAATTTACAAGAATATAATAAATTTACAGTAAGAACCTAAAAAGAAATTTGCGACACTGGACTGCCGATAAACTTGGCGGCTTGTCCAGGTTTCTAATTGTATAGTCGGATGTTGTGGTGGGACGTTATAATGAGTGATGATGACAATATTATTTTCTTGGATCATGTCTTTATTAGATAATGTACACACACTACACCGACGCTCCCTGTTATTGTTGCCTTAATATAAAACAAAAAAAAATCATTAAAATTATTTCAGGATGGCTTAGTCACAAATGGATTACGAGGTATTCCACCAGATTAGCCGTTTGATTAATCGCTAATTTGTCAGTTTATATTCTCATCGGCTTATCGGTGACTAATGGTTTACTATAGAAAGTAAAATTTACTGAATTGTTTGCAAAATTAAAAATCTTGTTTATCACAAGATTTAAAAAAAAATTTGCGGCGTTAAGTTTTTTGTCCTTATTTCGGGTTTGTTTAATCTGTGCCTATGTTCTAAAAGTATATGATATACAAGTATATGTGGTAGAGAGCCCCGTTACAGGTTTAGATAGAATAGATAAGATAATGCTTTATTGCAGTCACAAAAACACACACATGCCACATTTTATACCGACAAGATGTACATTAACGAAGAATATAATTAACACCAAATGATACAATACAAAATAATGTCTCCGCTTATTATTTCTTGATGGTTCAAGTTGATACAAAAAGCCAAACCTCAGATTGGGTTCACCGACGGCAACCACTGATTTCGCTTTGGCTGAGAATCATTTTAGCCCTCAATATTCGTGATTCTTCAATTCACGTTATTAGTTAACAAATTCTCTAGTTATACAAAATATTCGAGTAATAGTCAAAATATTCATATTAAATATATAACTAAACATAAATAGGTGACATATTTGTTATAAATTACATTATTAAATATACTTATACATTCAGATATCATTATAAAACATTAAATAGTGTTATTACTTACTTATATGCATAAATTAAACCAAAGTTCTTTTAAAGAAATTATTATAAGATTCAAGAAATATAGATATAGAGTTAACAATTTAATAATGAAAAATTAAACCAATTACCAATTACAACTAATAATAAGGTAATACATTTACAGTTTATGTTACCCTCTTCTTTAAACATAGTGGAACAGACCCTACGAAGCTGTATCCACACCAAGCCGACGCCTGCGTCTCCTCTGTTTGCCATTCAATAAAAAAGCTTTAAGTAATCTTTTTAAATTGTAACTTGAAAAGGCCTCTCTTATGGTGGGTGAAGTGTTTTGTTCCAGCATTTGGTAGCCTGGGTGCGAAAAAGCTCCGTGAAACCCACCTTTTATGCATGTGCATCGCTAAAGGTGCTCGCGTAGACCTAGGCACACCAGATCGCGTAGCATTTTCATGAAATGTCCGAAAACTTAAGTGTTAGGATAGGTCGTCGGGCTAGTGCTTAACGACATCAAAATTGGGGAAGCCAGAGCAATTTCGCCTGCGCCGTCCAGTTGGAGCATTGACGCTGCGGCAAGAAAGGAGATACATTGATCCCTTGGCAGAAGTCAAAACAGAAACGAGCGCACGCTGCTGAACCGTTGTTATCTTACGTCTTGTTCGAGCAAGATCCGGGTCCATTAAACAATATCCCCATAATTAAGCCCGCGAACAGTATCAATGCCTCACAGAAGTATTAGCCGCGTCTTCTCTTGATGAAGAGATTACGCACTCTTGTAAGACCCTCAATCTTATAAAACAATTTCTAACAAGACTTAAAACATGGCTCTCAAATCTCAAGTCACTATCGAACAAATTATACCCAGTTTTTTGCTTCCCCTACGCACTCTATTGTTATTACCTTGACGTTGTAATATCAAGACTATCATCACTATCTTCATCGAATTTAGAGCCAAAACCAGTACTTGCATTTGTTTGGATTGGAGGTAAAGCTTCTGAATACCATTCCCTATTGCTTCTAAATTCGTCACTTTAAGTTCCTACAGGCCTGGGGTATTTCTTAGGTATGCAGAAATATTAAATCTTGAACATGTCAGCCGTAACAAGATATCGGCAGTGCGTCAATGACTTTAGGCAGATCCGCGCTTATATTATAAATTAATAGCGAGTCCAATATGAGCCCTGTGGAACCCTCTTTGACACCACCAATTAGATAGTAATGATTCCATCATCGACTTTACTGCTTGATGACCTTCCAAATAATCTGTAAACCAATGAGACTGTCCAACCATAGAACGACAATTGGCCAGAGAAGAGGATATTGAGACGTCGACGCGCGGAAATCGAGTAATGCCGAGTTCCCTTTCAACATCCCGGTCCGCAGAATGTTATCGGTTACGTCTGAGGAGAGCTGAACCGTACCGCGACCGCCTCGGAAACAGATTGGTGCGATAAGAATTCATCAATCTCAACATATTTTATGAGTGAGCATGATACTGCCTTTCCAACAACTTTGACAAAAATTGTAGGATACTGATAGGTCTCAGATCTGTATATCAAAGATGGTTCTCTTTAGGCAACGGCGTTTATAAGCCGCTGCTGCCATTGGCCAGAACTCACCCGTCACAATAAGATTTTGTTTACTATCTGTTATATGTAACGTCCTTGGAAGGTAGTTAGAACCATGCTCTACTAATACGTCATTGCCGTCGCATTTAGTTATTTAGAATTAATGTATCGTGCTCCTCTACTTCATCACCGTGTGTATTTAATTGAGGTAACCTGCGTCGGTACGGTGTTGTTGTTTTCTATGCCAGATCTGTATATCTAGTGACCACCTCAATAAGCTGTAAGATAACCATGTCAGTGTTATAGTAACTTCTTATGAAAAGATCGAAACATGTAAAAATGTGTGATTCAAAGAAGAAAAAGTTATTTATTATATACTAATCAAATACATAATTTATCAAATGATATTTCCGTTGATTGTCATGTGGTTACATAAAGTTCTTAATTATAATATACATCTGCAATATGCAATTCAGGGCCATCGTACAACATTTTAAACCATAAAAAAAATGACATATTTTTTTACTTAACTTTAATATAATTATACGCCTCACAACAATTCATTACTTAAATCAAATTTAATAAAATAATCAATACTTAAATTATCATTATGATGAATACATAATATATAGAATTTCAATACGTATGCACAAATATGTGCATGATTCAGTAGTACCTTGACGCAGTTGACGGTGGTCTTCAAAAGATCCATTTTTGATAGACTATTTTATTTAGTAATTTACTTGATGTCTCATTGCGCGGCTCCGTCATGTCAGCGATCACGTACCATCAGCGAAGCTCCGACGTCCGAAAACTGCTTATAATCCGAAAAAATATACACAAATCTTAAAACTTTGCACGTTCCCAAAGCAATTATTTGAATGGAGAAAGATGTAGAATGTCTTCCAATCATATGGAAATTGTGTTCACCAACCAACTGCAATATGAAGCCATACCTACTCGTACAATCAGTACGAGTCAAAGCGTCAGAAAACTCGGCAAAACTGGATAAGGAAAACTACGTCATTGATTACGTATTTTTTCATGAAGTTTTGCGTATAAATTAATCCGAACCGGCGCAAATACGTTTCGATTGTAACAAGAATATTGACTCCGATTGGCGACGTCTCGGCGAGTGTAGGCTAGTGTTATTATTATTATTTGGGTTTTGAGGGCTATTCAGGCTTTATACAGCCATCGACGAAGAAAGCTTTGTGGACTCGCTCTTCTCTGAGGTTCATCTAAAATTTGGGCACTTTTTAGGCAGTTCGACCTGCCCCAACTTTGATAGATTTGATATCACTTGCAGATTAATAATTACCAAGTGGATGTTTCGCTCCATTGTAGAGGACAGAATTGCAGAGTAGGTGCATTGGTGTCTCTCTCTTCTTAGCCTAGGGTTGCAGATTAGCTTTACATTACTTCATAAAAGAATTTGAGCACTAATAAATGCACATTGATTCGTGATATTTGAAGATCGTAATTTTTTTATGAGTCCTACAACCTATCATCGTCATCATCATCAGCTCATTATACGTCCTCACCAAGGGGTACGAGCCTACCAAGTTAATAAAAGCATAAGCCTTAGTCGTCAAGGCGGGCCCAGTGCGGATTTGCCGACTTCACGCACACCTTTCAATTTCTTCGCAGGCTTGGCAGGTTTCCTCAAGAGGTTTTCTTTCACCTTATGAGCGTCAGATAAACATAAATTTTGAGAATTCTAAAAGTAACTAAATAATATGATTATCTTACCATTGCTAAGAATAATAAGTGACTCTGTTGATAAGGAAAGAAATAAAAGTCACTTTGAATGAACACAAAAACCCACTTAGCAAGGCGATCATGATGTAAAAGATTAAATAAGTGGGCACATAATTAATAAAACAACACAGAACTCCTAATATCTTTGAATCTTGAAAGAATCAGTTAGTTAATTAAATACCGAAAGAATAAATGCCTTTCGCTTTGGAGGACTCACTAAATTAATTTCCTTTAATATTAAATACGAATCGCCTGAAATGTTTTTGTAATTATAATGAATGTTTCTTTTTTTTGTTCGGTAGACTTGGAGATAAAATAAAACTCGATACTGAGTTGGCTAGGTAAGTACCACTGCGGTGCCAGATATCGTACCGTGAAACAGGAGTGTCTGGATCAGATCAAATGTTAAAGACTAGTTAGGAAATCTTACATCTTTGTGGATGTCGGCCAGGCTATAGAGTCATATGAAATGAAAAGTGTTTATTCAGTTCAGGTCTTTACAGACACTTATATGATGTCAAATGAAGCTACCATGGATTCGGACGGTAGTTTCCACTGAGAGAATCCGCAAGAACTCAGTTATACTAGTAAAAAAATGTCTTTTGTACAACATATATTTGTATCAAAATATTTATGAACGAAATAATCACAATTTTCATAAAACATTGAGTATTAGTTCAATATTATCTACAAAAGTATTTTAAGTAATTAAGTATAAGTTGTTGGTCACCTTAGATGCCGCTCTGTCATGGTCAGGCGTCTCACTTACCATCAGGTGAGCGTCCGGATTGATCTGTACACTTTAACATAAAAGTGTCTGCAGTAAAATTCGGAGGTGTGTCGATTTGAATCCCGAAGAGAAATATCATTGTTCGGTTTTCCTAGTTCGGTTAAGACATTGATGGCCGAGTCACCTGATCGTCTGAAAAGAAAGATGGTTCTGCTTGGGAGTATTGTAATCGTTCACAACCACCATCAGCATTCGCACTGCTGTGGGTTCCGCCTTATGCTGTTAACGTTACTTTCTGGAGGGAGAGTCGGTGGCTCAATGGTGTGGATGTTGCCTGCTACCGGGACGGGCTGAGGTTACCAAATGTTTTTTAAATTTTTCGAAAATATATGTACGTTATCCGACGCTCTTACGGTGAAGGAAAACATCGTGTGGAAAAACCTGCGCACAACTGCGAAGAGATTCAAAGTTTGTGCGTTTTGTGCCAACTCGCACTGGGCCCGCGTGGACGACTAAGGCTAATCATCCTATACGGGTAAGCTCGTGCTCTTCGGTGGGTACGTTTAATGAGCTGATGATGGTGTTATTTTGGTATTTTAAATGTTTTGTTTACTGTTTTTTTGTTTATTCTTTTTGACGTAAATAAGTGCTTTTTGTAAGCCTAATTTGAATAAATGGATTTTGACTTGACTTGATAGGCACGCGTAGCCAAACGATATTGTCGCCCGAGCTATTATTATTTTCGATAATTTGTGATGATGATTGTAAAATTCCAATTCAGTAATCAACATCATCATCAGCTTGTATCCACTGCAGGGAACAGGCCTTCCCACACAGCATAGCCATGGGAAGATTGGGTGGTGATTTATTGATATTTGCTTAGTGTGTGCAGAAGTAGGTCTCGCCTTGCGATGCTATAATCTAATTTATTGTACTGGCGATGGAAAGATTTTAAATCGACTTACATAAAGGATTGCTCAACTTCACCAGATACCCTTTAAATGTAGGGGTGTTTGGGGCATGGACCAACCAATGGATTTTTGGTGGGTTAGGGATGGGGTTTATGCTACTTTTAGTAGACGTAATGTCTTAAGTTTCACGGTAGTTGAGACATGAATTATTTTTTTCTTTAAGTACCCAAAATCGGGAACAGTAATTAAGAAACTTGTGAAATACTGAAATCTTGAAAAACTGAAACATAACATAAGACATTGCGTTCGGGAATATGTAGCGTAGGACGCCTCTGAGTCAACCCCCAAAAATCAATGTCGGTCCATGCGCGTTTAGTGTTTCCAATAAACTTTGAAACTGTTGAACTTTTACTAACTTCTGAATCTTTCACAGTTTTATTAAACTTTTGAAGCATCCATTATTATTATTTATTTAGAGGGTCGGTGGTTAATTGGTTTGTACTGTTGTCTTCCGATCTGGAGGATGCAGCTTCGAATCCCGCCACGTACTTAGCAATATCTTTTAAAATTTTCGAAACTCAATGTACGTTTATCCGCGCTTGCGGTGAAGGAAAACATCGAGAGGAAATCTGCGCATGCCTGCGAAGATATTCAAAGGTTGTGCATGAGGTCGGGCAATCCGCACTGGGCCCGCGTGGACGACTAGGGCCCTTTACGGGTAGGCTCGTGCCCTTCGGTGGGGATGTCAAAAGCCTGCTTCTATGAACCAACAACGACCTGCCAGTGTTATCATGATTTATTTATTATCAATGTAATTAATGGAAGAAACATAAATGTATATAATTCGTTACGAAGGAAATCAGCGGGTAGAGACAGGCGCTCTACGCCCGCCCATTATCCAGACTCCTCAGAGTGATTTCACCTTTCATGTATTATTACTGCGCACTTGTGCAACCATGAATATGGGTACGGTCCGCACACACAAACGGCTTTAATATTTTTCTGTTGTTGTATCTCCTATTGTAATTCAGAGAAGAATTCGGTAAGAAACTTTGTAGGGCTTTTTTCAAATTATGCCTTTATTACATTATTATATAAATTAAATCCAAAATATTTTTATATGAATACACTGAAAAAAATAAAAAATATCCACTGACATTCACACAGCGCCATTTAGTCCCAAGTTAAGCGTGAAGTTTGTATTACGGGTACTAAACAACTGATAAACATACATATTATATATAGAAAACACTCAGACCGATACAAACAGAAATGTCTGCCCGGGGATCGACCTGGAATCCTTGTAGTATCCAACATCTTAACCGCTACACCAATTGGGTCGTAATTAAGTTAATGATAGATAGGTTAATCTCGGACGTAGTAAGCGCGTAGAATAGATTCATGTATTGTGTGTTGTGAGTTTCCTCCCGTGCTACATACGACCGCTTAAGAAACAACAAATATAATACTAAGTGACCTGGTGGTAGTTATATGATATAACAGCAGTTAATCAAAGACAGAGTAAGTCAGTAGTCAAGAGCGCAAAAAAAAACTGACAGTTCTACTTATTTTACCGCCAAGTTACGGGTACGTTCAGAAACGCCACGAAAGCAATTCAATAATTGCATGATGTAATATTTGTGAATAAACAATCAAAAAACACACAGATTTGTTTTTATCGATGACTCCCGTGGCTGGCGCCGTCAGTGCAAACATATCCAAATTGAAAGTAATAATTGCTCGGTCGACAGCATCGTTTGGTTACGTTTGACGATAAGGTTTTCAACACGTTTTTTTTGTCGTAAAAATAAAAGTCAATAAAGTCAAAACGTTTCTTTTCACATGACATTGAATCTTATTTTCTATTCTTTACTAAAAAAAATGTAGAACAAGCATGCATTGCCAAAACACGTGTGAGCGTTTGTGTGTTTGTATGTGTCTTTGTAAGGTTTGTTTATTATGAGGAATCTGAAAACCAGAACCCAGAGCGACATCCTTTTATTTTGTTAACGATATTTACACAACGCCCATCTAGGCCCAATTTAGCAAAGAGTAAGTATCATAGGTTAGTACCCATACTAACTGATATAATTTTCGAACCCGATTTTATACTGATAAGTATGTAGCATTTGTTGAATTTAGGGTCGTTGAGTTGGGCCTTTACAGGGCAAACCTTATGTGTACGTCTTGGAAACATTTCATTCATTTTCAACATTAAATTAATAAAGAAATGGTTTAATTTAATTCGCAACGTTTGACAACCCTGCCCAACCAATCCTCGATGGCAAACACGCTCAGCCATGTAATAGTGTTTAATCTGTGAATGAAGCCAATATTAAATAATTATCGTGTGTCCGCGAATATGTGTAGGATAATCACTTCATTATTGCTCCGGGGTGTACATTTAATGATATAATTAGTTTGTTTTAAACAGAGGATAATGGGGAGCCGTCGGTGAAAATTCAAGGTTGCTCAGCGTGCCATTGAACACGTTATGCTCGGAATATCTCTGCCGGAAAGAAGCCGTAAATATGTTATCTGACGGAAAACTTAGGATTTCGCGCGAAGGATCGGTACTCTGAAGTAGAATTGGGCTGGCCATTTCTCCAGAACGTTCCGATGGACAGTGGAGCTGGAACGTATTGGAGTGGAGACCTCTTTTGGGCAAGCGTAGTGTGGGACGTCCAGTGGCGCGGTGGTCTCATGACTTGCGAAGGTTTGCCAGCAGGGGATGGATGCGAGCTGTTCTTTGGGGAGGCCTTTGTTTAGGAGTGGATGAATGTTTGCTGATTGATTGATTTATTGGTGGAAATTGGATACAGGGTGGTCAGGAGTATGATGGTCCGCGATCATTCATCATCTACAGCCAAAACGGCAATCCTGTGTTTCTGTAGCTAGTACAATTTCCGGGTATAGAGACCTGACAACTGTTGTCTCGGGGGGTGCAGTGCGGTATTAATGGAGAATAATAACTGTCTATCGGTTGTTGGTCTCATTCAATGCTACTCTGTCATGGTCAGGTGTATCACTTACCATCAGGTGAGCGTCCTGACTGTCCTTTACTGTTTATGACAAAAAATCTATGTCCAGCTGGGCGGCGATAGGTTGAAAGAGAGTGTAATAAAATTGGCCTTTGCAAAAGTTGGGAATCTGGTTTTTGGTGGATTGGATTGATTGCATGTTTTGTTCGTAATATATGTTTGTTATTAACTTTTAAGAAGTTGGTCAGTTTATTTGCCCGTTATTTCATGTCCCTTCCTACAAGCTTCGTACTTAATAAGGATCTAGATGGCGCTATGTCAATGTGCGCGTTTTAACTAACTAAATTAAGATATTTACTTTCACTTCCCAAAAATATATCTTAAATTTCCTGCTATTGCCAAGTCAACCCACCATTAATGAAAGCTTGTGAAAACGTGACAAGCTACCTTTTTCCGTATTACTAAAGTGCTAGGGATGTCACTAATCATATTAAATACTAGCTTTTGCGTGCGACTTCGTCCGCGTGGAACAGTTACTTTGGCTAACGCTCTCTTTCACCCGCTACTTCGTTTATATAGGTGAGTTAAAACTGCGATATCTCATAAGATATTCATTTATATTGAATGATGTAAAGGGAAATTTTGTTTAAAATGAAATACTTGTGATAAATGATAAGGATTGATATCATATTTATGGAAATAGCTTCGCAAAATGATGCATTAGTTTAAAAAAAATTTTAGCAAAAAAATATGTTATAGGGAGCTAACCTTAAAAGATAGACATATGCTGTCCCAGACTTTTTTGTAGACCTTTAAAAGGGTAACAATACTCTAATATATGACATTTGCGAAACTTTAACCGTTTACGCAGCGTACGCAGCGGAATCTCCAAGTAAGAAAATTTCCCCCGGATTTTGAAACATTATTCATTGCTGCTCCGCTTCTATTGCTTGTAGCTTGATGATATACCTATAGCCTTCCTCGATAAATGAGCTATCTAACACTGAAAGAACTTTTCAAATCGGACCAGTAGTTCCTGAGTTTAGCGCGTTCAAACAAACAAACAAACTCTTCAGCTTTATAATATTTATATAGATTTATATCTACAACTACAATTTCATTAGAATTGGTAAAATATATTGCAGACTCAACAAATTTCTTAGTATATAAATAATAATTTATTTAAATTTTTTACTTCAATTTAGTAGTAATAAAATGATCATTATCTAACAGATAACAAAGATTAATTTATGCTTAGTAACAAAAGTGAAGTATAAAATACGTCAACAAGTACGAAACACATTAGGCATAAAAAACATGAAAACACATTAAATTTACAATTTTAAAGATAATAAGAAATTAAAATAATTATTTTCTAACT
Organism: Leucinodes orbonalis; assembly: GCA_019425675.1. NCBI lineage: Eukaryota > Metazoa > Arthropoda > Insecta > Lepidoptera > Crambidae > Leucinodes > Leucinodes orbonalis. The sequence goes on along the minus strand of PQWD01004685.1, from coordinate 33,913 downwards.
TTTATCGAATTACTATTCTAAATGCGTCTTTGATTAACATTGAATATTTGACAGCTGTAACGGGGAAGGTAAATTCCAACTAAACATCTGTGCCTCAAAAGATATAAGCTAACCAAATTAATCCAACAGAGGGAGCAACACATTAATTGACAATCATAAAAAACAAAACCGACATTTCGTTGATTTAGAATTGAAATATTGCTTTTATTTTTTTTTGTCAGCTATTTTCCAAACAGATTTTACCATGATAGCGACAACCCTACATATCTGTCATTTTTCCTAAGTCATGCCCACAATGACTTAACCTAGGCGCGCTTTTATGGAATTAACGGGTTAGACCTCGCCTTTTTTGCCGACGTTACTCGACGGGTGACTCGCTCAAATGCACCTTGATAGGGTAAATTAATGAGTGCTTTTAGAACGTCGCTCACTGGACGTTTTGGGATGGTTTCGTGCCCTTTCCCCTTTTTTGTCTGTGTAAACTGAATTCCTTGGCTCATTCTAAACGGCGTCTCGAAATTTCAAATGATATTCCATTTTAAAAACATGTTTTCTTGTATTCTGTAAAGATTTGAAATGAGACGCTAAGGCTCGTGCACCCGTGCAGCATTATAAATAATATTATATAATAAAAGTTCATTTATGTTCTCTCCACAAATGACATTAATAAATACAGATCTAGCATTTATAGTGTAACAATCGTGGGAGACTGGTGCCCATAAAGGTTCAAAGACCTGTATGACGGGTCACCAGGCCCCCCGATTATGTCTCATTCAATGCTACTCTGTCATGGTCAACCGTATCACTTACCATCAGCTGTACGTCCTGACCGTTAGTACACTTTGTAACATAAAAATGTAATACAATCGACTAACAACATATTTCGCCATTAAGTCAATATTTTATTCTACATTTTGGCGTCGCACGACCATCTGTCACCAGAAAATATATATCTCTCTAATGGCTGGAACACGTTCCAAACTACGTAGCACTCTAACGTTTAGCTTTTCAGGAGCGGAAAATGGGTGAGGTTTACTAGAGAAGGGATTATTTTACATAATATCATAACTACGGTTTATTTTGGTTTCAAAGTTGCGATAATCTGTATCGCAGCTTATACAAGATAAATTTTTTTGCAATGGAAACTACTTACAGGTTTTAATTAGTGATTGAAAGCCCTTCACATTACGAATAACCTTTTTTTACTGAAATTCTACTAGGTACTATTTGGAATAATATGTAATAGGTACTAATAAGTAAATAAATATACACTGACATTCACACAGTGCCACCAAGGCCTTATGTGGCACATATGAATGTGTGATATGTGTGTGCATGAGCACCCAAATGTTTGTACTGCCCGGGGATTGAACCCGGAACCCGACGCCTCAACCATCACACCAAATGGATCTCTAATGATAGATACAGTAACGAAAATCTGCCTCAGTAGTTTAGTGGTTTATATTGCTGCGTCTTCCAGGGGTATCAGGTTTGGATCTCGGGGGAACCCGCATAGAAATGTCCCTTTCTGCGATTTTTCACAATTTGGTTAGGACATGGCATGGCATAAGCTGATTCTCTCAAAGCAAAAAGATTTGTACTCCGAAGGGCACGTAATGCCATGCGTCGGTTACGGCCATTACTTAAAGATGGTAGCCCTCAACGCGAGCCCTGTTTATTTGTTTAAGTTTGCGACATATTTCAATTAATATTTCAGGAATAAGTAGTTTAGTGTTAATGGTTCAAATCCCACCACGTACAAAAGTGTTTTCGAATTTCGGAAATTATATGTACGTTACCCGACGCTCTTACGGTGAAGACAAATATCGTGAGGAAACCTTCATGCACGCCTGCGAAGAGATTCAAAGGTTGTGTGTGAAGTAGTCCAATCTGCACTGGGCCACCGTGGACAACTAAGGCCTAATCACCCTATACGGGTAGGCTCGAGCCCCTCGGTGGGGACGTTTAATGAGCTGATGATGATGATGAAGTAGTTTAGTGTAACGCGACAAACTAACAAATTAAGTATCTTATTTCTTTTTAAACAGCTTAGTATTATACTTATGATGATGTCTGCCCAAAATGAGCGAGACCTATGTCCAGCAGTGGACTGCAATAGTGAAGAGAGAAGTATTATCTTATATTTTTATAGTGTAACTAATGGGCTAGTTGAATTTAATGACATTTTATATTCCTTTCCAAAGTTAAAACTACGACTAAACTAGCGCCTCTTTATCAAGTGAACTAAATTTACTGAAAAGCTTTCACTTGCTTGTTATCTGTAAGTGCTGCCATCTGTGTTACCGAAGTCGAATTTCAGCGAAGGCTTTCTCTTGCTTTCTCTGAAACGCTACCTACACGTTGCTACGAATTCAAAGTTCCATAATGCAGTGCTAGGTGGCGTTACTATACCCCGCTAGAATGCGTGCTAAAGGGGAAAAAATATTTGGTTTACTAACTTAAATATTATTATACCAATCATCATCATTCATCATTACAACCTAGAAAGTCCACTGCTGAAGGAAGGCCTCCCCTAATGATTTCCACGCGGACCGATCCCTTGCAGTTGACATCCATCTGCACCTGCCCACCTTAACCAGATTCATCAGACCATCTGGTTGGGGGTCGACCTACGCTTCGTTTTCCGTTACGCGGACGCCACTCGAGAACCTTTCCGCCCCATCGGCCATCGGTTTTACGCACTATGTGCCCTGCCCACTGCCACTTCAACTTGCTTATCCTGTGGGCTATGTCGGTCACTCTAGTTCTCCTACGGATATCCGTGTTCCGGATCTTATCGCGTAGGGAAACACCTAATGGATGTTAAATATTTATTTATTTATTAAAGATCACCATCACTGGGAACTTGGGGAAGACACAGCATTTTTAATTTCGTAGTGCAAGTTTTATATATATCAATATTAATATTGAGAGTGTTATCTTAATCCCAAGGCGACTTAAAAAAGGTAGCCGTGTGCAAACAGGTCCAGAGGTACTTTATTTTATGTTGCGATAGTTTTTGTGTTTTGTTTATGTGACAAAGTGAATAGAACGGTCAGTACGCTCACTTGGTGGAAAGTGATACGCCTTACCGTGACAGATGCAGTGCTGGTGGAAATTTATAACAGTATTTAGGTACCTGTTACCGATTATTTTCCGCGAACATTGCCTTGCGCCCTTCACCTGAGGCGACAGATGCTAGGTCTCATATACCCGGTAATTTTACTAGCTGGGTAGTACGAGACGACGTGACGAGCGGTCACCCCTTTGTCCCCTAGCTACAGTGCTCTCATCCCGAAACACAGAAGTGTTTAATGTTTCTATTTTGCGGGAAGATCTGGCACAGCAGTGGTACCTACCTAGATGACTCAGTACCGAGTCACTACCTAGTAAATTTATTACTTAAGCCAACATTATCAAAGTTAGTGATTAATAACACTAAAACTAAGTACAAATGTACCTACTGCGTATATACTTACTATTTTGTACTTTTAATTTGTAAATACATATATATTGTTACGAGCTGGGGGTTCAGGATAAATTATTGCCAAACACGAAGAATAACACGGTAACACACTTTATTAATTAACCACTATAAATTACACACAACACTTATTATCTACAATTACACTCTCACTAATAAGTCAATTCACGCACGCACAATAATCACTCGTTAACTCTTCACACTCGACGTTCCCTTAGATATCGCTTTATCACTCGCTTCTTCCTTGCAGTCGCAGGTACTTCGCTCTTGAGTAGAACACAAGACTCCCGGCGCACCCATCAGTCCGCCTTATATACCTGTCCGGCCGCTGAGCTCGAAGCGTCGACGTCATTCTACATAGTTCGCGAAATATCTAGAACATGCTAGACTCTTTGCTATTTCATAATTCGCATGTCATACTCTATGGTGGACTAACGTCACATATTAGCCGCCATATTTGATTCCATTTTAATTACAATTCAATTCGTAACAATATAATACATAAAACACTCAGAACAATATAAAAGACATGTTTATGCTAGTAACGTCTTAACCATTGCATCCAATGGGTCGTCAATACTGAATGATTTACGAGAAATATGTTTATATATTCTCGTAACGCGTACAATATGACATATATCAGAATTATATTCTATGTATTATATCCTTACTCTCTCGACAAAATACAATTACAGCTCCCGAGTATTTGCTAAATAATCCTGGATTACATAAAACACTGTATTTATCTGACATGTACAAATCCCGCATTTTCCCCTCTCCCCCTGTTTGAATATCCCAGGAAAATTCCTCAAGACCGTACCTATTTGTACCCAATCGAGGACATTTTATATTACCGTTCTCCCCTCTTCCCCCTCTTACTGTATGAAATATTAACAACACTTGAACATGTCACAGATGTTTCCCTTAGCCCTTTAAGAAGACGTACTGTGCGTAATTTATATTCCATGGATATTACTTAGTCTTTGCGGTGGTGACAACAGCAGATTACCATACAATTGTTGCCACCCCATTTCTTATCGCGTGTTTCAGTCAATTATTAGAAGTGCCTTATTTGGCCTTATATGCTGTTTACTCATGTGTTTATAATATCTACTAATAATTAACTTGTAACAGAAGAGTATAATAAATGTTTGTTAGCCTTAAGCATGGAGGAGGTCGCTGGTGGAGGCTGGATGAGAAAAGAGGGGGACCGGGATATCTGGCGCAAAATGGAGGAGACTATGTCCAGCAGTGGACTGCGATAGGTTGAAGAGAGAGAGAGAGCCCAAACATGTTGTCTGCTGAACCTAGCATGTTAGAATATCTTTGCTCATATTATATACCAAGGGCTTATTACAATAAATTACTTCGCTTTTATGGTACAAAAATGGCAACGTATATTACAGTACTACGGTTTTATGATATGGCGGTAGGCCCCCGGGTCTGTAATAAAATTACATGATAATTATTAGTTTGAGAATCAGTTTAAGCGTACAACCTTCAGCAGAGACGTTTGGCAGGAATTTTAAGATAAGAAAACGCTTAGTAGCATTTCAATTTTGATCTTTAAATTTTATTGGATCTGATATCCAGCTGTTAACTGTAAAACCAGAAGGTTGAGTCAGGCCATGGGAAGGTGGTGGGATAGTCGGGGTCTTTCCGCGGAGGGAAACACAAGAAAATTATCAGGGCTTTGTTAAGTCCTAACCTGGTCCTGTTTATATTTTGAAGTACGATTATGATAAGGAAATAATTATTAAATCAACCAGGCTATACTGTCCCACTATACAGCATAGGCCTCACATTACAATTTAATTTGAAAAATACTCCAAGTAAAATAGCAAAAAGTTATAAAACCATATCTGTCATATCTGCTGCAATCTCAAAGACATTCATACGCTCATTAAAATCACACTCATTTCAAAAGGAACCGAATAAATTCCACCTTACTACTGTAAGTGGGAAGTAGCATTCAAGTTGACAAATTACTGAACGGATGACACCTGTCATCGTGACATCTGGTTATGACCCAATCTATCCGGGCCATAAAAAATACTCACCTAGTGATGTGCCTTATATTTATTCAATATAAAATACATTTACGTTCATTCGTATACCTACACAAATTATTCTAGGTTAGGTGCCTACGGACTCGATGACTTAGCGGCAAGCAGTTTCGGTTGACGATCTTGTAGGTAATATAATAAATAAATATCGACTGACATTCACACAACGCCATCTAGTTCCAAGTTAAGCGTGAAGCTTGTATTTCGGGTAGGTGCTCATCATCATTATCATCAGGTCATTAAACGTCCCCACCGAGGGGAAAGAGCCTACCCGTATAGGGGATTAGGCTTTAGTCGTCCACGCGGGCTCAGTGCTGATTGAACGACTTCACACACAACCTTCGAATCTCTTGGCTGGCGTGCACGAAGGTTTCCTCACGATGTTGTCCTTCGCCGTAAGAGCGTCGGGTAGGTACTAAATAACTGATAAACATACTTTTTAAAAACATGTATATACAGAAATCTATACATTATTATACATAGAAAATACCAAGACTAATACAAACAGATATGTTCATGCACACAAATGTTTGTACTGCCCGGGGATCCAACCCGGAACCCTTGATGTAGTAGTCGACGTCTCAATCATTTCACCGAATGGGTCGTCTAAAATCAGATCAATAATATCATATGAAGGAACTATCACAAATAAATTACTCATCATGAAGACGTAAAAACTTAGCCTTAATTTTGATATTGTCCTTTTTAATTTCAAATGATTTGCATAATTTGTTATTTTGCGTTTTGTGTTGTGATTAATGATTGTGTAACATGCCTATGTTGTTTAAAATTTTTTGTAATTCTTTGTGAGAAATAAATTGAAAAATAAATGAAATAAATTGAGAAATAATGGAACTGTTTGATATCATGCCGGTGTCACCGTTTTACCATCGTACGACTCGACGCCGAGCTAGGGTCCATCCATACCACCTGGAAACTTTCGCTTCCAAAAGCGTTCGTTTCCAGCGATCGTTCCTTCCGCGTGCGTGCAAATTATGGAACGACCTCCCAGCCACGGTGTTCCCTAATAACTACGACATGTCCTTCTTCAAACGAGGTTTAAAGAGAGCCCTTTCCTCTTGATAGGCAGCGGCATGGCTTTGCCCTTAGCATTGCAGTTGTCCATGAGCGGCGGTTACCGTTTTCCATCAGATGGGCCGCCAGCTCGTCTGCCTACATAATCAATAAAAAAATAAAAAAAAATTACCTTATAAAATACCTTTAAAAAATCCTTAACATCACTAGCATAAGGTCGCGTTCACACTGGGACTAGATTAATGTACGTGTGGACGTGCGCTAATGGAAAAAGTTAGATCGAGTTCAAAATAGTTCCACTTGTATCGGGACAAGATTGGCAAGGTATTAGCATTGTACGACATGTTGAGTTTTATACTAAACTAGCTTTTGCACGTGACTTCTCTCGCGTTAGTAAGTATTATATTTCATCCCCTATTTAACGGGGTGTAATTTATCAAAATCCTTCTTAGGGGATGCCGTAGTCATAGTAGCTTTGTGCAGGCAAAGTCTCAGCTCGATCGGTTTAAAATTATAAGTTTCATACAAATACAAATTTTCATCCCCTATTTTATCCTGTTGAGAGGTAAGAGTTAATTTAATTTTTTTCCTAGTGGAGGCGTCATAACATACACCTCCATGGCGAATTTTGGCCCGATCCGTCCAGTGGTTTGAGCTGTGCGTTGATAGATCACTACTGGTCGGAGAGTCGGCCGTATGAAAGTCCTATAGATCAGAAACATAAACATTTTTTAAATATAGTCGACACCCTGAAAACGTCTGATTGCCACCATGCAACATTATGACTTCACTTCCGGTTGCAGTTCCAGACTTTATTATTATACATTTAATAAGATACATGAAATAAATTAAAGGGAAAATTCATTTCGCCTCGGTTATTACGGTATGGCAAGAATCTCCGATATGTTTACCACATTCAGAAGTATTTCAAGGATATAGGATTTTAATTGATAATAATGTAAATCATGGGTTAAAAAGGTTTTTCTTAAAGCTGATAATTTGAAAACCATATCTTGCAAACCAATAGAAAAATTTTGAACGATTCTGTCATAAAAACGAATTACTAAAGACGCACGAATAGAAAATTTTGAAAATTTTCTCATGAAAACGAAATTTGGCATTATACCCTCCAAAGGCGCGTTTTTCATTCCAGGATTACAAAATGACCTAATAGTTATTAAAATTTGGGATACATATTCCTCTTGCCTCACTACGAGTGTGCGCCTCAAACGATGGTCTTGGAATCGTAACGGCAGTGGCGTGCACAGAGATTATTATAGGGTATGCAAATTGAGGGACAATAATCGCAAAAACATAAATATAATATATAAATTTTTGGCTAATGTGTGCGCTATGGTTTCAAATCTGTAGAGGAATATGGGTGAAAAACCGGGTATCATTGATTATGTTCGCGTATGCACTGCTTATTTGCATATATGGTGCACACCACTACGTAGCGGTCTATGTCGATGCGTATAAAATACACTGCGCATTAAGCTGCTTTACAGGGAGATTTAGATAAAATCGAAGAATTTCTGGTTCTCCGCGATTTCATTTGAAATACGAGCAGCATTAACGTAACGTAAGCTGCAAAGAGTATTGCGCTGTAGTCTTTACGAAATAAATGAAAATAAGTGTTCATTCAGTTTAAGTTCTTACAGAACACATAAGATTGTCAAATAAAGCTACCACTGGTTCGGGAGGTAGTTTTCCACTGAGAAGAAACCAGTTTCCGTCCTCGGATATGCATCTGTATTTCATATCTTCAACTCTTTTAACCCATCAAATGTCAGTTAATGCAAAATATGTTTTAAGTCTGTAGTATAAGATCCATAATGTTAGTTAATCATTTTCATCATTATTCATCATTATACGTCCCCACCGAGGGGCACGCGTCTACCCGTATGGGTGTGTAAGCCTTTGTCGAGCACGCGGTCCCAAAGCGGGTTGGTCGACTTCACAACCCTTGAATGTCTTCGCAGACGTGTGACATCGTTCCTCACGATGTTTTCCTTCAACGTAAGAGCGTCGTATAAACGTATATATTTTCCTGGGTATTAATTAATGGGTCTCGTATATTTTCCTTTGCCCTGTCCACCAAGATGCTCACTTTGGAGCCACCGTATTCATACCTTTCCCTTTTAGCTCAATTGATTCCGCGCGAATAGTGGAGCTCAGCGTCAGGAAATGTTATCTAATATTTCTCGCCGTCTTTTAACGAAATATACTTAACGAGTTTTTCTTTTACTTCGTTTGTGTTGCTGTGTAGTTACATTCTATCTTCGCATTTATTGGAAACTAAAATAATATGAAAATGTGTGTGGAAATGTGGAATGCAATTAATTTTGACTAGCGGTTCCCCGCGGCGTTACCCGCGTTTTAAGATATTCTCTCGCAGTAAAAAATAACCTAAAATAGCTTTGTTAAGTCACGCGAAGCGTGGTTAAACATTGCTTTATTTTTCCAAAATAAAAAGTTATCTCTAAAATATAAGTAGCCAATGCTTTTCCTTATAAAATTAGCTACCTGCCAAAAAAATTCCGTCCAAATCCAGCCGTTTTACCCGAAACAAACAGTCAGACAAAATTTTTTTTGTTATATTTACTCTATATATATTCCCATGTGTGAAGACAAAAATTGTTATTCCAATATTACAATTTGATTTATATGTAATAAAATTGACCTAAGCTCCAAAGTTTTCCCATCAACTCATTGTCACAGTTAAGAGGTTTATCAAACAATACAATTGTTCTCATACTTGTTTTGTTTTAATACTCGTAACGTGACGCAACAGGTTAGGGTGAAATAGCGTTTACATCAACAGATTTATATAAACACATGTTTATATTTTTTAACTGTGATGTATGTATCATATTTTATAAATTCGTATACCTATTTGGTGGATCATAGTGATACTTACTTACTAAATTTAACATTATTTTAATGCCTATGATTACGAAATAAAAGTATTCTTATTCTTCTTAAATCCCGCCTCGTACCAGTGTGTTGTCGAATTTTCGAAATCATACGTACGTTATCCGTCGCTCTTACGGTGATGGGAAACATCGTGAGGAAACCTGCGCACGCCTGCGAAGAGATTCAAAGGATGTGTGTGAAATCGGCCAATCCGCACTGGGCCCGCGTGGACGACTAAGGCCTATACACCTTATACGGGTAGGCTCGTGCCCGATGACTCAACACTGCCCTGCGTCCGTTACCGCGACGATATATTTCATGTCTCTTGTACCCGGCTATTTTACTATACCAACAGTTACTATAGCTTCATCCCGAAATACAGAAGTGTAAAACACTCGCAATTCACGGGACGATATCTGGCACAGCGGTGGTATTTACCTAGACGACTCAGTACCAAGTCTACCACGTAGTAAAACAAAATCAAAATAAAACAGAATAAAAAACAAAATATGTTCATTCAAATATTTTTTTCACAGGTACTTTTAAATCGTCAATTGCTATCGTTATATAACTTTACAACAATTATCGTGTCGTGTGAAGGCCACTTGAGTTAAATAGCAAACTCGTGTGTCGGACACGTCGCGTCTCCGCATTGCGGCTGTTTTCGTATTCACAGTATAAAGAGCATGAGGAGAATTCCTTGAATGACTTCTCGTGGTGTCAAAGTTTTTTCTTCTTAGTTTTTTAATGTGAAATTTTTATGATGTTAAAATTTTACACATTATCATCATGTAGGTGCATACAAAATATCTATTACATATAAATAAAAATTATAAAATATACTCTGTGATATCACAAAAACCATTTTTTTCTTCGTGCATATGAAGATACGATACATAAATGTCAAAATATCAATTTTTAAAATTTTTGTCTGTCTGTCTGTTTGTTTGTTCCGGGTCATCTCTGAAACGGCTGGACAGATTTGGACAGGACTTCCTTCTGGCAGGGAGTTTTTTAGTTTGAGAGCTTTCAGTTGAAAATATGGGTACTTCCACATTCAAGCCACCATTTTTCTACCGGTGAAAACAATAATAATAAAGAAATAATCAATATCCACTGACATTCACACAGCGCCATCTAGCCCCAAGTTAAGCGTAGGCTTCACGCTCAACTTGGGGCTATATGGCGCTGAGTGAATGTCAGTGGATATTTATATTTATTAATATCTCAATACCGCTCAGTCGCAGAATGCACCTTTCTCAAAATGTACCCCGGACAAAAATCGTACTTTTCTCACAATGTATCTTTCTCAAAATGTACCTTTCTCAGAATGCACCTTTTGCAAAACGTACCTTTCTCTACTTTATTTCTTTATCAGCGCAACAGGTAATTAAGGGACAAATTTGAAATTGATAATTGTTTATCTCAAATGAAATAATAGTTTTAAATGTCACACAATTCAGATCATTTGTTTCTGTTGTGTGATGACAACCTTTACGGGTAGACTCGTGCCCCTCGGCGGGGACGAGTTATGAGCTGAAATGATGAACCTCACTCACTGTATGAAACGCAACGTACGCGTTGTTTCACGTCCGTAAAGCTGGCCGGTCTTATATCTAGTGCAAAATGGGAAAAAATTATATGTAGCATCGTGAGGAAACCTTCACGCACGCCTGCGAAGAGATTCAAAGGTTGTGCGTGAAGTCGTCCAACCCGCACTGGGCCCGCGTGGACGACTAAGACCTAATCACCCTATACGGGTAGGCTCGTGCCCCTCGGTGGGGACGTTTAACGAGCTGATGATGATGATATGTAGCAGTGTCATGAGACAAGATGAGTATTTAAGGATAATATTAATTACTAAAAGAAGTGACTGTTTTAAACCATACGAAACATTATTATAATAGTTACATGTTATAAATAGAAACACCCAGACCATAACAAACAGACATGTTCATGCACACAAATGTATATACTGCCTGGGGCTTGACCCCAGAACCCTTGGTGTAATAACCGACGTCTCAACCATTACACCAAATGGATCGTCAAAATTCAAATGTCAAAAAGCAATTTTGTGTTTGAGAAGAGGGCACTGTAGCTAGTGGAATTGCTGGGTGTTAAAGAATTCATATGTCAGCCAATGAAGTAAAAAAGTATGGATTCGTGATATGCTCCAAAAAATAATCGAAAAAAGTGTTCCGAATGCAGTGACAGCACACATAAACAAAAGAGTATAAACTGTACTCTCTTCGGCGGTTCGTTTTTAAGACACGGATGGCGTATCTACCTTTATATATACAGAATATCATTGATGTCAGCTCGAATGTTGTGCGAAGCACGTTGACGGTAAATCATTGTTATCTTCATATTAATGTATTTACAACTACTCATTGATATGTTGAGAAGGTATTCAAGATTTCGTCGAAAGACTTGACGAATATCAAACTCGTCATAAAGAATTCCCGGGAGACGACACCGCGCATCGTTCCGTTGGAAATTTCCACAACTCAAGTGATGAGTTCATTTCCATTTTTATCTGTCTGCTTTCATTGCAGCTGATCCGAGAATTCTTGGTGAAACCAAGAATTCTATTCCCCGCTTTTATTATTACTTTATGGGGAATTCTATTCCCCGCAATCTATCGCTTTTTTAAACTTTATTTATCTTTAAATTTTTTTTTTAATTTACTTTGCAGTGTCGTAAAAATTGATCGTAGAGCGTCGGTGGCTCAATAGTGTGGCCTGCTACCTTCCGATCGGGAGGGCTAGGTTCAAATCCCGCCACGTAACATGTGTTTTCCAAATTCCGAAATTATGTGTACGTTATCCGACGCTCTTACAGTGTAGGAAAACATCGCGAGGACACCTGCGCACGCCTGCGAAGAGATTCGAAGGTTGTGCGCGAAGTCGGTCAATTCGCACTGGGCCTACGTGCTTGATTAAGGCCTATACACGCTATACGTGTAGGCTCGTGCCCCTCGGTGGGACGTTTAATGAGCTGATGATGATGTAGCGCTAGTCGCTACATTTGTTCGGTTGACAATCATACAAGTCATGCTACTATCGCATTTGCTGGTCGTGGGATGGGTGTCCGAAAAATATTATCTAAAGTTTCTTCGTGCTTCGGAAGTTAAGTGAAGCTGTTGGACCCGGCTACAGTCTTAGGATCGTAGTCGTTACCACCCACTAATCCGCACTGGGCGTGGACTCCACATAGCCATGCTGTGTCTCCTGAAGCAGCATGGCCTGTGCCTTTGTTGTATATTATACTAGCTGACCCCAGCAAACTTTGCTCTTCATACCACAATATCACCGACGCTAATTGATGTGGATTATAGATTTTACGAGTTTAAGTGTACGTACATTCAACCAGCAGTATTTCTACCGTAGAATATTTTTTCCACATTCTACCGAATTGTATTCCATATTCTTCCGCAAGGTTTTTAATTCCAGATTCAACCGGTAGCCTATTCCACTTTCGACCAGTAAAAAAATAAATAATTGCATGATAAAATAAAAACAGGGCCCGACCGGGATTTGAACCCGGGACCACTCACACCCAAAGCGAGTATCATACCACTAGACCATCGAGCCGGTTGGTGTTAGCTGTGGTTATGGAAGGCATTATAAATGAATTAGCTCACTTTTAACATCTGTTTAAATAATGGGCGAACAAGTTTATTCTCTATACAAACACCGTCCTCCGCTTTCCTCAGCCAGCTTCCACCAGCGACCTTTCGCAAGTCATCGGTCCGTCGCTCGGGCATCCTAGGCTACGCTTGCCGAGCCCCGGTCTCCACTCCAGAACTCGTCTGCTCCAACGGCCCGAGGTTCTGCGACATACGTGACCAGCCCAGATAGTAACTAACTGAATTTGATGTGACAATAAACTGTAACGAATTCATGTCTCATTGTTAATGAACTATTTAAGATTGTATAAATTTCTTTAAATTTGAAGCTATACTTAACTTCATACTATGTGATATAAAATGAAAAAAAAAATGTGCGATGCATTAAGTTTTATTGCAACACACTCACTTATTTGGAAATACTCGATTGTTTAAACAAGTGATAATTTAAAACAAAAGTTAATCAATTAACGAGTAGTTCACCGATTGTTTAAAATCGTGCTTCTTACCAACCGGCTCGATGGTCTAGTGGTATGATACTCGCTTTGGGTGTGAGTGGTCCCGGGTTCAAATCCCGGTCGGGCCCTGTTTTGGTAGTACCAAGTTAGGTACAAGAATTATGAAAATTTATCACAGAAACAGCCGCTTCAGTTTTAATAAAAGGACCCCCAAGGGCCGAGTTCGAACTATGTTTAGGGGTCCAGTGGACATAAAATTTTTTGAGGTCCAAGGGGATGAGGGTGGACTAAACGTGAAGGTTAAAGTGTTCTTAAAAAAATATCAATTCGGTACCATCATTAACAAGATTATTTAAATGTTAAATAATACATATGAATACATAAATAAATATATATACAAAAAAAAAAAAAACGTGAGACTACAGTAATATGACAAAGAATGGAAACCGAAAAAACCTCAGTGTTACGAAATAGCTTCTAGAAAAAACTAAACTTTTTTCTTAAAAGAAAACTGTAATGGAGCCAATTTTACCTCCAAAGGTAGTCGATTCCAAAGCCAGTGACCTGTATCGTAAAGGACTTAGACATAACGTTAGCGTGTTGCAAAGGGGCACAGATAAGTAGATTGTCTGAGGAGCGAAGGGACCGGGAATGAATTAGGAACTTTTTATAGTAAGTACTCGTGGGTCGATGTTGAATTTTTCAAGAGCGAGACGTAACCGTTTTCCTTGGAAGAAAACGGTTCCACTACACAGTTCTGAAAATACATCCTACCCGTACTAATATCCGCAGCTGAGACATGTACACTCACTGCGAGATAAGTTAAAAAGCTTAAAGCCACTCAACGGGCAATGGGTGGAGAAATTCTCGGGGTTTCTTTCAGATATCAGAAACGATGTTATTTGTGAGAGAACTTAGGTTACCGAATATCATGTTCTCTCATGTCGGTTCCATGAAACAGTTCTAGTTGCGACTGGTTTCATGGTTGCACGGGGAGGTCGATCCGTTACGTAAATATAGTTCGCGGACGTAAATATAGTTTGCGACAAGAAAATTTTGGTAATATTTTCAAAACGGTTTCATCGTTGCGGAATGTAAAACGGTTATATAAATTAGTTCCTCTTTCCGCCGACCAAGTCTAGTATTAAGTGAAATCTTACCATATGGGTTTATGTATGAATATGTTCGTTCGTTTGTTTAAACAGATGTTTTATTGAACAAAAACTAAAGCTAATTCATTTATAATACCGTCCGTAACCACTGTGAACACTAACCGGCTCGATGGTCTAGTGGTATGATACTCGCTTTGGGTGTGAGTGGTCCCGGGTTCAAATCCCGGTCGGGCCCTGTTTTTTCTTTAATGATGTATTTTATGCAATTTCTGTTTTTTTTTGCACTGGGCCCGCGTTGAAGACTAAGGCCTAATCACCTCGTACAGGTAGGCTCGTACCCGTCAGTACCCACTGACGTTTATGACGATCAACGGAAAAAACAGGAGTTAAAAACAGTCGCCGTAGCCGAAAAGTTTTTCAGATATACCAGTAATCCCATTTTCACTTTGAATGATTATATATTTTACTAGGTGGTAGACTCGGTACTGAGTCGTCAAGGTAGGTACCACTACAGTGCCTGATATTGTCCCGTAAAATATGAGTGCTATGCACTTTTGTGTTTCGGGATGAGGGCACTGTAGCTAGTGAAATTACCGGGTATAAGAGACCTGACATCTGTTGTCTCGGGTGACGAGCGCAGTTCAGTGTTGGCGGAGTGTCATAACAGGTACAACTATTAATTTCCACCAACATTGATTATGCCACGATCACCTGCTACGAACATGGGCCTCCCGCATAGGCCTATGTTCAGCAGTGGACGATGGTGGGCTGATTGAATGACCTGCCACGAGGTGAGTGAAGTGAGTTTTTCCTTAATTTTTTGACTTTAAAAAATATTTCTTAAAAGATTATTTCCTAAGCCTAGACTGCGATAGAGTCGAAGCTTTAATAAAGTAGAATCTGTGCTCTAGCAACACACATGCACACACACACACACACATAACACGCAAGCACACTTAAACTATTACACAACCACTATCATCCACACATATCTTTAGTACTTTCATAAATATGCATAAATTCATAAATAAATACTTTTGTCTTTGTTCTTTATGCTACTTAATATGAAGTGTTATTATTACATTAAGCTCATGTCTGAAACATCCGTTTATTGTGAGGTGGGCGCTAGCATCTGCGACACAGTCCTTGACTATTGCAGGTGTTAACGTTTATTGTAACTTGAAAACATGTACTTTGGTTTCAATAAAGATGATTATTATTATTATTATATATGAATTTGATATACATAAGTTGCTATAGATTGAGTTTTATATAGGTGATAGGAAAGTACCCCCCGCAACGCCCTAAGCCGAGGTTCGAGTCCCGTTCGGGGACGCCCTTAGGCTCGTTGTGTAAATGTTTAAGGCCGAGAACCATCTGCGCTCGCCAACAGCCCAGTGAAGCTGTAAAGGCCATCTGCGGCCAACAACAGTAGTCAGTTTGACAAAAAAGAAACAGGTGATAGGAAGTAACTGGACGCTTCGTTTTACACAGGATATGATTTTCACAGAAATCATAATGCGTGCATAAAACTAATCTACCATTGCCAGCGCTCTGCAACTTCAATTCTGCGCTCAGTCAACTTTAAACTAAATGCGTAGTTCGCGAAACAAATAACTTGATTCATTCCTCCAAACTAACAGGAGTCTGGAAAACTTTGATTCAACGCAAACCGAGTTACTTCTGTTTCAAAGCTTGAAGTTTTGGAATAATAATCTTGGAATAAATATGTACGTACGAGTGTCGGTGGCTCATTGATGTGGACTGTTACCTTCCAAATTGGAGGGGGCAGGTTCATACTCCAACACGTACCAATGTCATTTGGAATTTTCATAATTATATGTACGTTTATCCGACGCTCTCCCGGTGAAGGAAAACATAGTGTGAAAACCTACGCACGCCTGCGCAAAAAAATTCAAGGGTTATGCATGAAGTCGGCCAATCCACAACAGGCCCACGTGGACAGAATTATCACCCCGGTAATTACCAGTGTGACATCAAAACTTTTAAAGTTAAAAATCAGGTGAAATAGGGGTCTGTATTAGTTTTTATAAAAAAAAAACTCTTACCAGAGTAAAAACTTAAATAATTCTAGAGTATATTTATTTTATCTGTGTAATACTCATATAATGCATTATGTTTTGTCATATTTACATACAAACTTTGCACTGTCTACCCATTTTTAATTTCCTACTTGTTGTTTTTAAACGCAATAAGTCCATAAAGTCAAGATAAAAAGCGGTTTTTGAAAAGCTCACGAGCTATTTTGTTCCGTTATCACAGAGTCAGTTGAAGCAATAATAGTTCCTTTGACAACTTCAAGTGCATTCAACCTAGATATTCTTTAAGAGGGGATATAAAGGGAGAGAATAAAGAATTTTACGGCCGCTGCAGACAGGCTTCGCTGTGCTGTAATAGTGTTTATAAAAACTGCATACAATACAACTACGCTTTTGTAAACTTTTATATGTTAAGATATGTTTGTGTGTCGGTGGCTCAATGGTCTCCTATCAGGAGGGCTGAGGTTCAAATCCCGCCACGTACTAATGTGTTTTCGAATTTTCGAAATTATATGTACGTTATCCGACGCTCTTACGGTGAAGGAAATCATAGTGAGGAACCTGCGCACGCCTGCGAAGATATTCAAAGGTTGTGCGTGAAGTCAGCCAATCCGCACTGGGCCCGCGTGGACGGAATCACCCTATACGGGTAGGCTCGTGCCCCTCGTTTAATGAGCTGATGATGACCCCGTAGCTGTGCTGTGCGGGAACCAACCAACCTCGTTGTCCCAATGTAAATTTGTGGATGAAGTTGTTAACAATTAGCAATCCGCAATGGGCTTACCAGGAGAGCTAGTAGCAAATTTTGGAAGATATTTGAGGCAAGCTGAAAACTTGTCCTATACCCCTCCTTTTATACCCCAACACGAAACTGCAGACCTGGCTGGTGAGTAGCGGGGCTAAATCAAACAAAAAAAGCTACTTTTCAGCCAATCTATCTTTAAGACAATCTTAGGCCTATATTCTAGAACGAGACTCAAGCGTTGATCTTTACTTGAATAGAGTTAGAAAGGGATAGCGCTTGATTGGACAAATAGCGCCACCCCTGTCTAACTCTATTTAAGTAAGATCAACATTGCGTCTCCTTCTGGAATACGGGCCTAAGTTTCCGTAGTGCTGTGCGGGCAGACCTGTGCCTTCCAGTGGGCCATTATGAGCTGATGATAATGATGTTGCCAATATTTTTAAGTTAGTGCAGTCACGAGCTAATATTCTTAAAGAGCACTGAAGACAAGACTCTCTTATAACAATGTTTGTTTTTGTTTCACGGGGCTAACTTACCACTGTTCGCGGTTATGTGTGACCGAGGTTCACTTACCTGAAATATAAGAAAATGGTATTATTATCCAATAGAGCCTATGTAGTCTAGTGGTATATTGGGTCACAACCTCCGAATCGGTTTCGGGTATGATTCCCGCAGAGAAAACCACACTGTGAATGCCACTTTGTGGGATTCTTCCAATTGGCTGAGGACATAGCTTGTAGTCGAAACTTTTTACCACGTGCGACAAAACCGTGGAATCAGATGTATTCTTTGATAGTAAGCAGCTCTAAAAGCATTAAGCTCAACCACTTTAAAATCAAAGCTGGTAAAAGACTGCGTGACCAAACTAAATGACCTGGAGGAAATAACAGGATAACTCTCAAATGGGTACCAGGTCATTCTGACATCATTGGCAACGAAAATGATGATGAACTCGCAAAGGCTGGGGCCAACGCCATCCAAAAGACTGTTAGAACCTGTCTGTGGCATCCCTGAAAGCCTAAGGAAAAATGAAATAGAACGGAAGCTCCTCGAGGACTCTGTCAACTACTGGCTAGAGTCACCAGAGGCAGCTCACTCAAAAGCGCTAATCAAAGCCTACTCAAAGAAGCGAACCTCTGAACTGCTACAGCTCAGTAAACCAAGGTCAGGGTCCTTGTAAGGGCACTGACTGGACACTGCAAGCTGAAAAGTCACCTTCACAAATGAAGCTAAGTGACTCGGAAGCCTGCAGATTCTGCGCGGAAGAGAGAGAGACACCAATGCACCTACTCTGCAATTGTGGTCCTCTACAATGGAAGCGAAATATCCACTTGGGTAATTATTATCTATGCCCAAGTGACATCAAATCTATAAAGTTGGGCAGGGTCCTAAACTTCCTAAAAAGTGCCCAACTATTAGATGAACTCTAAGAGAGGAGCGAGTCACAAAAGATCTTCTAGGTCGAAGTGACTACAGGTCTGCATAAGCCTGAATAGCCCTCAAAACCTAAATAATAATAATAATAGTAAGAGCGTCGGATAAACGTACATACAATTTCGATAATTCGGAAAAACTGGTACGTGGCGGGATTTGCACCTGCATCGTCCACATCGGAAGGTAACAGTTCCACACCAATAAGCCACCGATGCTCCGTGTGAATGTCAGCGGATATTTATTTATTGCTAAACAAATACGCACGCACCAAGATTGAAGACAGATACAAACATGTGACAGTCACCAGTGCGAAGTATTCAATTGGAACAAATTGGCAAACAACGGAATTTTCCCATTTTGCAGTGCGCTATGTCGCCGAATCCCGGCGCTCTGGGGGGAAATAAAAACGGGGAAACACAATCAGGCGTGTTCAAACTACCGCGAGTATCGATCTGGGAATCTGGTGTTGGAACCTGTACTGTTAACTGTGGCTTGATGGCGTGTGACGATTGCAGAAGTTAACCTATTGAATGCCAGGAATCTAATAGAAAATCTATTGTGTCTGGCGCTTAAAGACGTCATTGGTGGTCCAAGGGTTAAGCAGCAATCACAATGGTCGCTTGTCGGATGGGTGACCGAAAACATTATCTCGACTCCCGCCATACTTCGGAAACCACATACTTTGAAAGGCAGGCACGTAAAGCCTACTAGGTGGTAGACTCGATACTGAGTCGTCTAGGTAGGTACCACCGCAGTGCCAGATATCGTACCGTGAAGTAGAAGTGTTTTGCACTTCTGTGTTTCGGAATTAGGGCACTGTAGCTGACATCTGTTGACACTTAACATCTGTTGTCTCGGGTGTCGGGTGCAGTGCGGCATTGATGGAGAACGATTACTGTTTATGTGAGCGTCGGATAAACGTTCATATAATTGCGAAAATACAGTGGTATGTGGCGGGATTTGAACTTGCAACCTTCAGATCGGAAGGTAACAGTTCACACCAATGACACACACACACACACACACACACACACACACACACACACACACACACACACGCACACGCACACGCACACGCACACGCACGCGCACGCGCACACGCACACACACACAATCCATGAGAGCAAATGACTAGAAGTTGAGCTCAATAACAAAATGTCTACCTATTCTATCCTGAACTAAGAATCGTGTATGTAACGTAAATATAATTAAGAACTTTATTTCGGTCATTGGTAGACCCAGTTTCTTACCTCTCTCTTTACCTTATTGCAGTCTACGAGACTACCTTCTTAGGTCTACCCCTTTTGCACCAGATTTCCTGGTCCAAGCTTTCCATGATCAGACGTTATCCGAATCTCTCTCCTTTCAACCTTTCGCAGTCATTGCTGGACATGGTTTCCCACATTCTGCGTCATTCAACTTCCTACATATCTCTTCAACCTGCTGCAGTACACCGCTGGACATAGGTCTCCCCCACTTTGCGCCAGATATCCCGCTCCTTCACTTCAGTAGGATGAGGACATCCTACTGAAGCAAAATAATATTGCAAGGTTTAGTAGCCCCTAGAAACTAAATATTCCATTTAACTTATAAAATTGGCTTCCCAAAAGGCGAATTGGTCCGGAGTTAGCGTATTGAGTTACGTTACCATCGCAACCGGTCCCGGGAGCTTGCGTAATTTTAATATTTACGAGACCAGAATAAAACTTTCCCGCAGGTCTTCCGTTTAAATTATATTATGTTTAGTATTTGGAAGTGGGATCAGCATAGTTTTAGGTGGTGAATAGAAGCAAAATGTATAATGACATTCTAGTTTTTAAGGTTATATTTTAGTGCCCTTAAGCAAGGGTTCGATTGCACTAGATAGCGAGTTAAGTTGACGAATGCACCCGTCCAGCTGCTTTCGCAATGGTAAGTCATCGGATCGGTGATCGAAAAACATCTCGAGTCCCATGCTTGCGACTGGCCCACTGCCAAAGTAAACCAGACCGTTTATCATCATCAACATCAGCTCATTCAACGTGCCAACGAGGAGCACGAGCCTAGTCGTAAAGGGTGTATAGGCCTAAGTCATCCACACGGGCCAAGTGCGGACGGGCCGACTCACGTACAACCTTTGAATCTCTTCGCAGGCGTGCGCAGGTTTTCATGCGATGTTTCCCTTCACAGTAAGAACGTCGGATAAACGTACATGTAATTTGGAAAATTCGAAAATAACATTGATACGTAGTGGAATACCTGCACCCTCCAGATTGGAAGGCAACAGTTCACACGGTCAATGATTCAGTAAACCATAGAGTTTTCTATGGATAATTTTACTAGGTAGTCTTCATACTGAGTCGTTTGACTTCCTGAAATATACTTAAATATCAAATTTTACTACCGTATAAGTACTGCAGGTCCTTTAAACTTGATCGTTTCAAAGCGTCAACCATAGCCTTGGTGAAATATTACGAAACACAGCTAAACTAACTGTAAAGTTAAACAGTCTCAGCGGTCTTTGTTTCATTACGTAGCCGCTATGTTGGCGGAATAAAAATGAAACATGTTTTCCAATTCCCGCACGGTTTCTGAGTTTTGTCGTATTATTGTCAGAAGGAAGTTGTGACGTATTTTGAAAGGGTTTTGGAAAGTGTGCCACCAAAATTATATAGGTCTAAAACAATAGCTTAAACCAAGTCACATATTTACTTACAATAATTACTGTCCATATTTATTCACTTGAATCTTTATTGGGAAAATTAATTGATTCGGCCAATTTAGTCATTTAGTTCTAGTGATTAGAAAAATCCTTGAAAGCATAATGATTAATAAAAGATTGGAGATTTCTCCTCTATAGAAGAACGTAGGAGAGAAAGACAATCAAGGTCAAAAGAAAACTCACGGATTTTCGATTTTCAGTTAGTAACTAAGTAAACAATTCATTATTTATAATATAAATATTTTATGAAATATTTTGTATACTATGTAAAGCTTTAATTGTATTTGTGGCAAGGCCTATTCCAGCAGTGGGACGTTATAGGCTGCCGATGACGACAATTTATTAACATTATATTTTTTTTTCTGTAACAATTTATCCATCTTCAACTTTGAAATGTTATTGCTTGTTTTTATCGATCTATAATTTAAATTTAATATTTTTCCCAAATACTAATTAATTGAATGATTCAAAATAACAACGTTGTTATCTAATAACACCACATAAACAAGTATAAAAATAAAACTCCAGTAAACCACAAGATACCACGTCACCCGAACTGCAATCTGATCCGACGTCACTGTTAACTGTGATTTATCACTGTTACTAGTCACTTTGTCACAGGTAAGCGCTACGTGACTATGTAGATTATATTTCCTTAGGGTTATTTTAAATGTTATTTGATTATAAGTGTTATTTTCGTTGGTTTGTAACATCTGTTAGAAATAGGTGTTTTGCGTTTTTGTACACTGTATTCGTAATTATAAGAGAAGCAAGTATAGTAATTATTGATAAATAGGTCTTACTTCTTTTATTTTAGATAATACTAAAGTTGTTTTAGATTGGAGAGTCCACGTCTTGGCAAACGTAGCGTAAGACGCCCTTCGACCCGATGAACCAACCACATGAGCCAGGTCGCTCTGAATCAAAGAATGACCTTATAAAGTGTCTTATTCAAATGTTTGACATAACATATAATATTTAGCGACCATCATCAGCGACCATCATCGACCATCATCAGCATCAGCATGAGCTGATGATGGTCGATGATGATGATGATGGTCGAACATAGGCCATAGTTGTCTACGCGGACCCTGATCGGCCGACTTCACGCCTTTGAATCTCTCCGCAGACGTGTGCAGGTTTCCTCACGATGTTTTCGTTCACTGAATGAGCATCGGATACATGTATATAAATCGTCATGAAACACATTGGTACGGATTTGAACTTGCGCTCTCCTGATCGACAGGCAACAGTCCACACCAATGAGCCACTGACGCCCTATTTTTAAGGATAATTTATTTAAAATTATACTCCTCGGCAACTACAGTCACTCAGGTTCACTAAGAATATAATAAAAATGCATAAAACTAAAAAAAAATATATCTTATCTTACTACCCACGTTGTTTATAAGCTACCCCAACACCTCGAAACAATAAACTGATAGGCCGATATTGGCTCCAATTATCCTGGCTTCAAGCCAACCCGTTATCGGCGATACCCGCGAGCGACTGTGATTTATCACAGCTCCCAGTCACAGGCACGTGATCATGTGATATTTTCATAACAGGTATCGTTTAGTATGAATAAGGTAACATTTCGTTATTTCAAGTACGAATATTTGACGGAATTTATTATGCTTTGAGAGTTGATTAATTCCATGCTTTGAAAGCTTTAGGATGGTAGTCTATAACACCAATCAGCTTTAGGACCACCTAGTGAGTTAACTGGCAGCGATGTCCAAATCATCAGCAAATCATTAATTTTAATGAACCGATTAATATAAAAACATTTTTTTATGTTATAAGTGTAACAGGACGACCTGGACGCTCACTGATGGTAAGTTGATACGCCAGACCATGACAGAGCGGCATTAAATGAGACCAACTACTGATAGCATATTATTATCCATCAAAGCCGGCACTGCGCCCGTCACCAGAGACAACAGATGTTAAGTCTCTTATACCCGGTAATTTCACTAGCTACAGTGCCCTCATCCGGAAACACAAAAGTTCATAACACTCCGGTGGTCCGGCGTAGGTACCTACCTAGACGACTCCGTACCGAGTCTACCACCTAGTTAATGCAATGCAATGTTAATTGTACTTATTGTGGTTTTAATGAGTTAGTTATCATGTGAACTTCGTTAATGATTCATTTAGAAGTCCTTACTACATAACCCTACTATGCTGGAGTGTCATCTTATTTCTTGGCACTGTATTGATATTACGTGCTATACATTAACGTTATAAGGACAGTATGGACATTGAGAGGAGATGCCAAAAAAAGGAAGTGATACATATTAAGTCCATAAGAGTACATATGGTACAGATATTTTTTTAAAATCAATTGTGGCACACACATGAACGCACACAAGTAGCACGCATGCACACACACACGCGTAACTCTGACATATACGAAAATGCTACTTAATAAAATTAACGAAAATTTTTATATTAATGAAATGATGTTAAAAAGTATAGATTCGTGATATGCTCACAAAACAATCAAAATAAATATTCCGAATGCAGTGACAGCACACATACACATATTTCCAATTTCGAACACATTTATCTAAACAAAAGAGTACAAACTGTACTCTCTTCGGCGGTTTGTTTTTGAGGCACGGATGGCGTATCTACCTACCTTTATATATACAGAATATCATTGTATTAATGCTGAAGTCAAACTAGATAAAATGGGTACTCTACAAGGGTCTTGGCAGTAATATTACAGAGAAAGCCATTTCATAACACGACCACCGAAGTATTCCTTTGAAAATGTAACAAGCCTATATATTCAAATCTTATATATCCCTAGGGGTCTATATTGATAGAGCCATTTACAGCCAATTTGAATATAGAACAGGTTCGCTGGGTTGACCCTGTAATTTTTGTAAAGCGTTTAGTTATTTCGTTTAACTTTTTGTTTAGCCTCTTGTCCTTGGTGAGTTTGAAGTGTCTGTCTGTCTGTGTGTCTGTCTGTCTGTGGCAAAAAAAACCTCGCGTTGGGGGACCGCTCTTAAACTAACAATTTAAATACAAATAGTCTAATTAAGTAACAGAGATAAACATAAAAACAAAATTAATAGAGTAATTCAAAAACTTTAATGAAATTCCTTCAAAAAGCCTAAAGAGGTAACCATCTTATGAAAAATATCGTAGATAAGAAAGAAATAATTAGGAGCGGTCCCCCAACGCGAGGTTTTTTTTTTAGAATTATTAATAGATTCTTAGGTACTTTAACATTAAGTTTCTTTTATTATTTTTTACTTTTTAAAGGGAAATTACTTAAGTTCTTGTGTCGGGGTTTTTTAAATTTTAATTTAATTTTTGACATAAGAGACCTTTATACCTACTTTTGATTCAAAAACATCATTGACATTTATTGTTTTTTTATGTCCAAAGTGAAAGGCACTGTCATCTACGATTGAATGATATGCCCTGACCATGACAGATGCAGTATAACAGGAAATTTGTACGAACAGGTACTCATTACTTCCCTTCAACACTGCCCTGCGCTCGTCACCCGAGACGACAGATGTTTGTCTCATATATCGAGTAATGTTATTAGCTACAGTGCCCTCATCCCGAAACACAGAAGTGCAAGTGGTCGTTAAGTGCAACACTCTTAGTCCACGTTATGATATCTGGCACTGCCTACCTAACCTTACTACCTACCTACCTAAACGACTCAGTACCAGTTATATTCTGTATATGTAAACGCAACCCATGCCTCAAAAACGAACCGCCAAAGAGTATACAGTTGTAGGCTCTTTGTTTAGCTAAATGAATTGACATTCACATATTTCGAATGAGCGTACATTCGAAATTAGTGTATGTGTGCTGTCGCTGCATTCGGAACACTTTTCGATTGTTTTGTGAGCATATCACGAACCTATTTTTACATCATTGCTCAGTAAGGAGTCTTCCTTGTACTCTATTCTACCTAGCTTTTGAAAGAGATAAGTCCAAACTTAGCAAAGTGCAAAATCTACATTATAATAAAACGGAATACCTGTATTTTAGCGGAATACCACGCATTTGCGGATTATCTCGCGGTGCACTACGCTTCTCTAATTTGCTTAACAGTACGAAATTTGAATATAGTGTAAGTGAAACTAGTTAAATTTGCGAGCTCTTTACAGTAGAATGCACAAATTAGATGATTATTAACGGTTCAATGTTGTCTTTTTGGGGCTTCAGCGTTTCCTCTTTAATATATTAACCCAGGGACTCCCAAACTTATGGTACATGTTCTCGATAGAATATTATTCACCCCAATCGCTATATCATCCATTCCACGAGCTATTACAAAAGTTAATTCCACCAATCCCTTTACACCATCGGGATACCAGAAGCAGGCGAGCGTTCCATCCTTACGTGGTTGACATTCCATTTATCCGCACAACGCGCTATGGTGCCTCGTTCCTAATGCGCACCGCAAAGGAATGGAACTCTTTGCCTCCGTATGTGTTCCCCGATCATTACAACCTGGCCGTCTTCAAGGCAAAGAATGAATAGGCTGTTTCTAGGCAGGTATGTTTCATCCTCGGCCGCATCATCACTTACCAGCAGGTGAGATGGCGGTCAAATGTCTACCTATACATGGTAAAAACAAAATATTGCTATTATATTTATCATATTAAACACTTGCATCAACTCTGATCGCAGATCATCATCATCAGCTCATTAAACGTCCTCGCCGAAAGGCGCGAGCCTACCCGTAAAGGATGTATAGGCCTTAGTCGTTCCCGCGGGTGCAGTGCGGATTTGCCGATTTCACGCACAACCTTTGATTCTCATCGCAGGCGTCCCCAGGTTTCCTCACGGTGTTTTCATTCACCGTAAGGATTGGTCGTAGATATTACTTAACGATGCTTTAAATGCGAATATAGTAATTAATAAGTCAGGACCTACTCGTATGTCTTGATAAATGTTTTTTTTTGGAGCGATACACGTATTCCGTGGGTTATCTGTATTTAAAAAGACAGATATTCCACGTAGTAAGTTAAATATACCTAGTCAGATAAAAAAAAACCTAAACGTTACGACGTTCATTAAAATTATTCGACGACCCATTGAGTATAATGGTTGAGACGTCGACTCTTACACCAAGGGTTCCAGGTTCGACAGTATAAACATTTGTGTGCACGAACATATCTGTTTCTAATGAAAAGAGTAACTACTGAGTTTCTCGCTTCTTTCTTTCTTCTCAGTGGAAAACCACCGTCCGAATAAGTGGTAGCTTCATTTGACATTCATAAGTGTTCTTTAAGGACCTAAACTGAATAAACACTTTTCATTTCATTTCATAATGCTATGGGTATATATTCATGTATTCTACGTATAATATATAGGTATGTATTTACAACAAACAAAAGAGGTAGATAAGTACGAGTATGTTAGTCCCTAACTACAAGCTCCTAGCTTCATAAGGGCAAGATGGCGCTGTGTAAATGTCAGTGAATATTTATTATTATTTATTTATTTATACCTCGTGGGAAAGCCTGAGTCCCGCAGTGCAATATTATAGGCTAATGAAGCCTTTTTGTCTTGAGCTCGAAATGATGTAACCCAATAATCCTTTTCCTTCAGTATTACTATAAACGACTCGATAGGGAGAGCACGTCAAAAAAGGTTATGTAACACCCAATGATGTAAAAAAATATGGATACGTTATATGCTCACAAAACAGTCGAAAAAAGTGTTCCGAATGCAGTGACAGCACACATACACATATTTCGCATTTCGAACACATTTTATTGAACAAAAGAGTACAAACTGTACACTCAAAAACGATTTGAGGCACGGATGGCGTATCTACCTTTATATATACAGAATATCATTGGTTACACCGAGCCAGTAGGCCCGTCAAAAAGGATAATGTGACCCCATTCCGCATTAAGCAGGCCTTGTTTATGTTAAAAATGTTTACGTGAACATAGTATAACATATTTACGAAAAGGTAAATGTATCGGGCATATCTCTTTGTTACCGACAACGCTGAAATATTTCTTTCTGCTTTAACGCGGGTACGGTACTTATTTTATAACACAAAATATGTTTATATATTATGTGTCATTTTTTATACGTTGCCTTTTTATCATAGGACTTAGCTTCGAGAATATTTGCCAACGAAAAGGTATTTTGTTTCTCTTCAACTTATCGCAGTCCACTGCTGGACATAGGTCTTGATATCCCGGTCCTCCGCTTTCCTCATCCAGCGTCCACCAGC
The DNA here is from genome assembly GCA_019425675.1 of Leucinodes orbonalis. Taxonomy (NCBI): domain Eukaryota; kingdom Metazoa; phylum Arthropoda; class Insecta; order Lepidoptera; family Crambidae; genus Leucinodes; species Leucinodes orbonalis. The sequence goes on along the minus strand of PQWD01004685.1, from coordinate 6,039 downwards.
GACCTTCCGCAAGTTGTCGGTCCATCGTGCATCGGGTACGGAGGGCGCCTTACGCTATGTTTGCCAAGACGCGGTCTTCAATACAAATCTTTTTCGGTTACTGGAGAATTATTTTACAATCGTACTAATTTTTTATACTTTTAATAAACAGTATTGTTAAATCGAGCATCGGTGGCTTATTGGTGTGGACTGTTGGTTTCCGATTTGGAGGGTGCAGGTTCACGAAATAGTCGTACGTACGTCATTATCAGCCTATAAAGTAACACTCCAGGACTCAAGCCTTCCCGCACAGCATGGCTTTGGGGAGATTGGGCCGTTACCCACCACACGGATCGCAAGATGTTATCAGGACATTTAGCCGTGCCCTTTGAAGTACGGAATTATCTTTATTTGATTCCTATTGAAATATCAATAAGTTGTTTTCATAATGTTTCCTCTCCAAAACAATGATATTCTGTATATATAAAGGTAGATACGCCATCCGTGCCTCAAAAACGAACCGCCGAAGAGAGTACAGTTTGTACAGAATACATTCGAAATATGTGTATGTGTGCTGTCGCTGAATTCGGAACACTTTTTTCAGTTGTTGTTATCACGATATATTCACAAAACAACTAAAAAAATCTATACTATACTTTTTACATCATTTTCTCCAAAATAATGAAATATTCAAAATTATTTACAATTATTTTATCAAGTTACGAGTAAGTTAAACATCAAGAATATGTAAATGAAGCTCGCTATGTGCCAGCCAACGTTACTCTGAGTGCATTTCTCTTGATGCAATAGAATTTGCATTCGTTTACTAGATTGCATCTTAGTTGTTATGTTTCATAGTGTTTAAATTACGAAATGAATTATTAATAAATGTCAATAGTTTATTTTTCTTCTTAACCTTTGAATCACTTTAGCGTGCACAGATTTCCGGTGTTTTTCTTCACCATGAGAGCGTTGAATAAACGTATATATTTTCGAAAATTCAAAAAGACATAAATAAATAAATATCCACTGACATTCACACGGAGCCATCTAGCCCCAAGTTAAGCGTGAAGTCTGTAGTATGGGTACTAAACAACGGATAAACATACTTATATATACACTTTTTTGTAAATACATATTATATATAGAAACATCCACACCAATACAAACAGACATGTTCATGCACACAAATTTTTGTACTACCCGGGGATCGAACCCAGAACCCTTGGTGTAATAGCCGACGTCTCAACCATTACACCAAATGGGTCGTCGAATGTTATTCTTTCATTTTACATGGCGTGTTTGTCATAGAAAGGAAAAACCTACCGCAATGCAGCATTCATGATATGTAAATGGAAAATAATATAGGAATCTTTTATAGGAAGATGTATAAAGTTTTTCAATAAGGTACCGCAAAATATTGTCGAGTTACCTTTACACATGTTTAAAGCTAGAATAAAAAAACACCTTTCTAAAAAAGGGTACTACACTATATGACGAATATTTATGTGATAAAAATCCGTGGTCTTAAACTGCTCAGCTATTTCAGTGTTTATGATATATTGTTACATTAAGGAAAATGAAAATGTTTTCAAAAAAGGCTACACTGTTGAGTTTTCTTGAGTGCTTCTTTCTCAACAGGCCAAACCACTGAAGCGCTTTTTTTTCAAAGCATCAAAACTCATATTTTTAGTTTAGTATTTTAATCGTTTTTTATTATGTTTTTGTATATTTTTTGACGTTCATAAGTGCTTTTTGTAAGCCTAATTTGAAATAAATGTTTTTGACTTTGACTTTGAATAAATACATGAAATCTAAAGCAGCAAAAACAGTGGTGAATACAAATAAGGCAAAGGAGTCTTATCAGACGACATTCCTCAGGTGCTAAATAAGGTACTTGAAATAAAAACGAAAGTGGGTGTTTTGCACTTTTGTGTTTCGGAATAGGGCACTGTGGCTAGTAAAATACCGAGAACAAGAGACCGGCCGCACTGCAGGAAAAACCATAAATACATAATTTAATTAATTTTCTTTGACACTGCACCTGTCGTAGTCAGGTGAATCACTTATCACTAGGTGAGCGAACTGACCGTCCCATTACTTTAATCAGATCACTAGTTGTTTCGGACATCACACGGTTCCCCCGTGTGATGTCCGCTTTGCTAAGGTGGGTTGGGGGGGCATGGCAAATTAGGTCTTACGCAGTATGCCTAGTATGTTAAATGTTAAATAAGTCATAAAATGTGTAGTCGAAGATATAAAATACAGTTTGTTCGTCTTAAAGAGCCCCAACCATTGTTTTATCAAATCACAAGCAACAAAAACTTGACGTGTGTCATCTTGTCTGAGCTGATTGAGTCATCTTAATTATATGATTTTATAGTGTTAGTTTCTGTGTACAAAGGCATAGATAGAATCTCTATAGATTGTATGAAAATAAACATTGTGAAACAAAAAACAGGGCCCGACCGGGATTTGAACCCGGGACCACTCACACCCAAAGCGAGTATCATACCACTAGACCATCGAGCCGGTTGAAAAATCTTCAGATTTAGGCGGTGTCAAGCGGTGTTTTTCGAATCACACTTGTTCAAACAAACTCTCAATTGATCATTTCAGTGCTGGAATGTTTTTCAGAAATAGTGCAATATTGATATTTTTATGTTATAAGTATACAGGACAGTTAGGACGCTCACCTGCTGGTATGTGATACGCGTAACCATGACAGCATGGAAGGAGACCAACAACTGATAGACAGTTATTATTCTTCATCAATGCCGCACTGCGCCCGTCACCCGAGACAACAAATGTTAGGTCTATTATACCGGTAATTTCACTAGCTACAGTGTCCTTCCCGAAAAACAACCGGTAATTTCACTAGCTACAGTGTCCTTCCCGAAACACTAAAGTGCAAGACACTCGTGTTTGACGGGACGATATCTGGCACTGCAGTGATACCTACCTAGACGACTCAGTATCGAGTCTACCACCTAGTAAAATCGTAGTCGTTTACACCTACTGATCAGCATTAGGCACTTGGTGGGTTTCGGTCCAAACTACCCATAGCCATAACATGTCATCATCATTATAACACCCTGAAATGTCAATTGCTGAACGAAGGCCTCCTATAATGTTCTACGCGGGCCGATCCCTAGCAGTTGACATCCATCTGCTCCCCGCCACCTTAACCAGCTCATCAGTCCATCTGGTTGGGGGTCAGCCTACGCTTCGTGTCCCGTTACGTGGACGCCACTCGAGAACCTTTCCGCCCCATCGGCCATCGGTTCTACGCACTATGTGCCCTGCCATCAGAGCGTCCAGACCGTCCTGTACACTTTTGACATAAAAAACATCCTAAGATATATCTTACTTTTCCGATTTGATCCCAAACATCCACTTCTTGTGTATACTTTATTCACAGGAAGCGTAAGGATGGTGGCAGTCGTTTTATAGTTTTACTATCCGAGGACCAAACCCGGACCGGAACCCTGGAACCGGAGACATGGGTGGTCAAAGTGACTAGACGCAGATGGTTCACAGAGATTATGAGTAGGGTATGCAAAGTGAGTGACAGTAATTGCAAAAACCATAGATAAAGTGGCGCGCTTATTCTTAATCTCTGGCAAAAACAATAAATAATTTTTATTTTAATCAATCTGTATAGGAAAATGGGCGAATAAGTGGGAATCACTACATATTGGCGATATTATATATATATCCTTACATACTCTTCATTAATATTACCTATTTAAGTACGTTGTGTTATAAATTTAAAATTGATATCTTATTACTTTAACTTAGTATCATGCATGCCCTTATTTTAACATACAATATTTATATAAAAACATACATTTGTATTTATTTCATTAAGTATATTATTTATCTGATAGATACTGTTACGGCGTTGGCGCAGGCGGTTTCGTTCTCTTGTGCACCCGGTGCACACGGAAGATCAGTGTCGCGGTGCTTACTAAGTACCTCGACATAAAGCTGAGTGGCACCTTTCAGTGTCCTTACTGTAAATTTAGACTAAGAAACTTTGATGAGTCCGGCACTGAATAAATGATATTATTATTATTATTACATTTTAACTGCCTCCGTGGTTTAGCGATCGGTGGTGGGTTCGAGTCCCATGGACAAACATCACTTTGTGCAATTTTCCCTATTTGGGTTAGGACATTGCAAATTGAATAACCTTACTGAATGAAATAAGAAGATTCCGTGTATCGGAGGACATGTTACAAGGATGTTAATCGTTACCACTCACCAATCTACATTGGTCCAGCGTGGTGGGTTACAGACCAAACTTCCCATGGCTTTGTTATTTGGGACATTATAGGTTGGTTGATGATGATGATAAACCATAATAAATCGTTCTTTTAACTAATAGATCGAGAAAACCGTGAAAGCAGTCTTTGCAGAGAATTAGCTTTAACGTCGTTCATTTACATAGTGCGCAAAACAGGGCCCGACCGGGATTTGAACCCGGGACCACTCACACCCAAAGCGAGTATCATACCTCTAGACCATCGAGCCGGCTGGAGAAAGGCTTGAATTGTTCCATCTTATGTTTTTGTTACGAAATTCGTAACACTTGTGTCAACAATGAATATAAAAGGCGTATGTGTACTGACTCATTAAATGTTATAATTCATTGATTTCTTTATATTTTAATTGTTTGTGTTTAGTTCTGAATAATGGAACTTAATAACTGTTTATATACCTCTTGATAATATGAAAAATTCGTAGTAAAAAATGAACTGTTTTTGCACCTAGATTTTGTAAAACCATAGCGGGCTTTCATCATAATCATCACGCAAATGGAGCTCTGATTTGGAGCACTTCTATTAGCGATAAGATCGAAAATGATTTAATCCGTAAAGGAACTAAAGTTACCATAACCCGCGGCTAGCAAGTTGAATGGCAGTGGGCTGGTCACATATGTCGCAGAAGCCTTTGGAGCAGACGAGTTCTGGAGTGGAGACCGTGTCTTGGCAAGCGTAGCGTAGGACATCCTCCGGCCTGATGGGCCGACGACTTACGAAAGGTCGCTGGTGGAGGCTGAAATGATCTATAAACTCTGAAAAGGCTGCGGGTGGGTGTTGGCTGGTGCCGCAAAAATCGGGTAAAATGGGGTTATTCGAGATGCAGTCTGTGGAACCCTCAGACAATGGAACATCTTCTGCCTTGCTCAAACCGTCCATCTTCGTGCGGTTTCCGGGACCTCTGGATGACAAATGAAAGGGCGATCAAAGCGGCCAAATATTGGTCGCATTATCATATCATATAAATCCATATGAAAACGATAAGAAGAAGTAAGAAAAGGGAAAAAGCTAACATGTGGATGGAAAAGTGAGTTTTTGAACCTTGGATGACATCACTCAGTAAAAAAAAACGCTCTTCAATAATAAGCGTAGCGCATTCCACCTCATAATCTTGTTAGTTGATAAACGATTATTAATGTATCTAAGAAAACAAAAACAGGGCCCGACCGGGATTTGAACCCGGGACCACTCACACCCAAAGCGAGTATCATACCACTAGACCATCGAGCCGGTTGTAGTCATTCTGAACCGAGTTAGTATGGCAAAACTGTATAAGTTAAACCTGTACAAGTAAAATATGTCAAAATCAAACATTGTTTTTTTTGTCTTGTGACTTTCATCATCAAAGAATATAATATACATTCATTTATCCCAGACATAATTATACCAGGTTATCTAGCCCTACCCGCAACGCCCAAAGTCGAGGTTCGAGTCTCACTCTGGAACGCCCTTAGGCTCGTTGTGTAAGTGTTTAAGGCTGAGAGCCATCTGCACTCACCACGCCTAGAATAAGCTTGCAACATACATAGGCTAGTATACCCTTTACTATATAGCAATTTAATATCACGAGCTATAGCTTAAATGCCATTACAATCACTTTTTTGCAACTCCCATCATGTAAGATTTTAAATAATCCATTTGCCTTTTACCTTAAGGAAACTAAGATACTACATTAATTCCGTAGAACAATCTTTATCTATGCAGAATTATCATGAGGCGATTTAGAGCATGCCGG
>PQWD01004684.1:29325-58619 GCA_019425675.1 Leucinodes orbonalis | reverse complement strand
TTGGGCTTATTTATTTTATTTGTGAGTTATTGTGGACAGTGCCATTTGCGTGCAGGGCGTGGTTATTAATTTATCACGAAGGTTTTCTTTTGAATACTGTGATTTGTTTTTTAGTGTAGCTTATTTGATTTTGTAAATTGGTTACTAAGTTTAAGGAATTTATGGTATGGCGTCACCTGGGGCGTCAGAATATCAGCGCTACCGTGATAATACTTATTTGTCACGGCAGCCTATGCTAAGACCGGGCCCATTTGACCACATTGTGTTTTTTTTTTTTTAATGTTCATACCTTCCTGCCTTTGTGTCATATTTTAATTGTAATATAGATGTAATGTGTAAACTGTGTGGTCAATAAATGTTTTTCTTTCTTTCTTTCTTTCTTCTTTCAAACCAGTCAAATCTTATAACTTTCCAGAAGCCTACTCCTCATTCGCGGCATTCCAGCGCGTGATGAAATGAGCCGCTGGCCCCGCGATATTGCCGATCGCCTCGCTCGTGAGGATTGCTTCGCACCACATTAGAACATATTTTATGTAATGTTTGGCGCTCTTATAGAGATTTATTCGTGTCCAGCAACCTTCCTTTGTACTTGGAACGTGGTAAATGACCGGCCATTTTGTTTTGCTGGGGGTGAGTAGTAATCGTTTTTGTTTTCTGTTCGCCCATCCAGTCGTAAATACTGGAGTACTAATAATATAACAAATACATCTTTATTAAGTAAAAACATTTACCCTTACCATATGTCCTTAAACTAGGGCAGCTTGTATTTTAGGGACTAGAGTTTGAGGTTCGCACATTGTACTTAAAATAGAAAAAAGAAAGGACAAAAATTAAGGAAATTTTAGAATACTGACCAATAACATTTTACGCACGTTCAAGGTAGGTATATATTTCAAGGTAAGTCGATGAAACTTAGTTTTAAAGTTGGACTGAAATGGATATTGCAACCATAGATTAATATTCTATTCTATAATTATATTCTAAATCTATGATTGCAACTGTGTTCTATAGGGTAGCGTATCCGGTTCCGGTATATATTTGTACGAGTATATTTAGATTTTAAATTGCTTTAATTTAAACGCTATTGCTGTTTATTTATTAAACATTTGATAATGAAACTTGTTTTGTGTTATCATGTTAGGGATTACAAAAGATATGTCACACAACTGACACAACTCCATCCATCGTTTAACTATTATGGGTGCTATGAATTCCTTATTTAACTTATAGTATAAGCACTAAAGCATGAACACACTTCGGTTCTTACCCTAACTAACCATATTTCTACAGCGATAGCCACAGGTGAACTGAGCTTTGCAAGCGAGAGGCTTTTCTGCTATTCTGCAAGATGCATGAAATGCAGTGACTCAGCCTTAAGTCCGAAAAGTTAAAAGCGAAGTAGCAACAAATATTCTAACAATACTATTGTAACTAGTCTAGGTTATGGAAGCAATACTCAAGTGGTCAGTTGGGCAGCATCCAAAATTGCGGACTCCCTCCATTACTGCGCCTAATTCATTAGCACGAAGCAGATTGGTTTTAGGAAAAAATATTTCTTCCGCCATCCTAATATACGAACTCATTTGATTGTAGATTCTTCTCACCCCTTGTTTGCTTTCATCTAATAAAGGTTTATTTGAGATGCAGGATTTTAGTCACATACCCGGAAAAGAAGGAGGATGGAGGAGTCTGAATGTAGTACACCTAAGCTATGCTCGTCGGGTTGAAGGTATTAGTAAAAAGTAATACGCTAAACAATTTACTGGACTTTGTAGGCTTATCTTTGCTTGCTTTAATGAAATACACAAGATTATTGCGATCACTTAAGTATAATAGCTCAGGCAATAAGTTCTAAACTGTGTAAACATAATTAGAATTATGAAAATGTATACATACACAATTTACGGGTTAATGTATAAGATGTTAACTTTAAATGGATAAAAATAAATTAACAAAACTACAGCTGTGCAAACTTTCAGCTTTCAGGCCTTGGTACTGCCTTTATAATTCGCAAAATAGCATGTATTTATATGAGGACAAACATCGCCGACGAAGTATCGACGCGGGGGCGCGTTTCACAGTAACAAAGCGAATATTGGAGAGTCTCCACAAAGGCCACCCGCCGGGTGAAACCGGCAAGTGTTGGTGCGATCCGGATAAGAGCGGATTATCGATAGTTATTTTGGAATAAAAGCAGATGTTTTCGTTCAATAGCTAGGTATTTTTATAATGATTAACTGTATTGAATAATCAATCAGCTCATCATTTTTATAGTGCTTCAGCAAGAATGGGCCCGTCTTTCTATACGTCGTTTGCTCTTTTTCCTTAAAGGTCAACCATGTGGTCCTCGTGCCTTTAGAGTCACGATTTTCCACGGGTGGCCACATCGATTAATGTCGGAAGAACTGTCTGCGCGTTTACCTATATTTGCAATAAAATATAAAAACTAGGCACTAGAGCACGGACCTCTTCTTTTGGGTGAAGGTACATCGCCTTATCTATAGGAACATTTGAAGTAGACAGTTGTTACCAATCTTGTGACAATTCTCCAACCACAGCCTGTCTGTCTCTTTGTCTATTTCTGACGAACTGAAGCTCTAACTACCAGACTGCCGACCATTGTGCTTTGCAGTCAGGAGCCTCGTTTGTCATTTAATTATGTTCTGCATATGCGTAAATCATTTATTTACAAACAAACAAAAAAACTTTAATTCTTAGTAGGTCAATTCACCGATATATCGAGCACATCACTATAGAGAACTGACTCAGCTTCCCGCCGAGTGCCTCATAGTTACATACGTAGGTGTAATTGTTTGTAAGTACATTTTTCTTTGAGGTAACTCTCTATTAAAGGCTCAAGTTAAATAGGTCGCAGTGGCCCCACAAAGGTGTACCAGATGAAAGGGCTCCTTAATTGTTCCTCAAATTATTATGAATTTGATATAAGGTGGAGTCAAAGGGAAACGGAAATTGCGGTCTTGCTTGGCATTTTCTAGTGGTTTTCATATTCCCTATGATGTGATAAATTAAGTTCTATATATACTTTTGGAAAACTCATCTGATGTGTGAGTGCGAATTTGTTGAAAATATTGCACGTTTGAAATCTCTGTTTTGACCCGAAGTTTTAGTTACATCTTGAGTTTCAAAAAGACATATAGGTACTTATTATTGGCAGTTTAATCTTAGACCTGACATTTTAGCTCTTAAGTAGGTACATGTTAGTTGATTTTTTTATAAAATTATTAATTTAGAAAATAAACGTTCATACTCACACAAGTTCTTAATTTCAATATTGTTGTTACAGACAGATCTATAGTTTCTTTATTTATTTAGGTTACATTAAATTAATTCGCTCCGAATTACTACAAATGAAATATTACTCGTACAATAATACTTAACAGATATAAAGTGCTAGTTATGCCTAAACAGGGTTTAATTGGTCATCCGGTAAATGTATAAGCCAATTGTACAGCAATATATAAATCAATATCTGACAGTTTACCACAATCATTGTATAGTCTGCAGACATGCTTTATAAATATGTTATTACAATAAGACGTATTACATTTGGGGATATAACACAAATCTTTACTACGACAGTGACGCTCATGTCCACAGGGTATTCTGACAAATACATTATGCAGAGGCGTACTGGCCTATGCAATGATATTCTGTATATTAAAGGTAGATACGCCATCCGTGCCCCAAAAACGAACCGCCGAAGAGAGTACAGTTTGTACTCTTTTGTTTAGGTAAATGTACGCTCATTCAAAATATGTGTATGTGTGCTGTCACTGCATTCGGAACACTTTTTTCGATTGTTTTGTGAGCATATCACGAATCTAAACTTTTTTACATATTGGGTCTATGAATTAAAATCTTGTTTTGAAAAATTGTATTTACTAGAAATTAACTCGTATTTGAATCGTTTTTAACGATACAATTTTTGCAAGTAAGGTATGCATTACTGTTCAAATTATAACATAATCTGTTAAATAAATAACGTAATCGTAGATAAGTCCAATCAAAAAGCGATGCACAATTTAATATTATCTACATACAGCTTCATCAAAATACAATAAATAATAATTTTGGTGCATTTATATTTTTACTAATCAGTTGTGTAAATATTTAGAGTTTTTGTTTTAGACCAAATATGAAACTGTGGTTCTTTTCAATGATAAATTGATATAATTTCCTAACATTCCAAGACATTAAAATCACACTTAAATCCGTAACTCCTGCCTGTGCCAGCCGGCGTTTGTTTAGATCGCAAGTATGTTTGTATACTAACTAGCAACAGTTGTTGGTCGACAGACTTAATAACTGCCAAGTTTCACATAGTAAAAAGCCCATAATCCCAGCCGGGACGAGATGGCCGCGGTAAATATTTACACTAGTAAATCTTGTTTGCGTTTATTTCGACGGTGATCGTTGCCACCGTGAAAGGATTGGCTGATTCGGTAGACGGTTGACGTCAGAAAAGACTATTTTTTCGTTATGGTATATAAGAACTAGTAGCAGTAGTTAGGTTGTTAGTTCGGTTGACGATTTGGAAAAAAGTACTAGGGGACCATACATAACGAAGAGGTTCTGTTGTGAACAGGTATGTGTAATAAGTTATGAGTTTATCAACCTGATAAAAAATGATCACTGAAAAGTACTAATCGGACACCTCCGATATAATTATGGTCTGCTAGTACTTTTTATTACAATATATTTTTTATTTATATCAAGGGAGCAATCAGATCATAACGAACGCTTTATAAATAATGGGAAAAATACATGCAAGTAAACAAGACTTCAGCTTAACTTTATTAACCGAACTGTTTACTAAATAAGTAGCAATAGTCGGTGCTCAGTTCGAATCGAACTATTGCAACCACAGACATCCGAATATACAATTAGACTGGACAAGCCGCCAAGTTTATAGGCAGTCCCAGTGTCGCAATTTCTTTTCGGTTCTTACCTGTGAAAAGTTATTATATTTCTTGGTAAATTTACTGATTCCTTGCGATGATGGCATGTTACAATTGCACAGGATGGCATTTTGGGAAAAAACGGTAATTTCTTCTAATATTCGTGCGTCTTGACTCGTCTCACAGAGCGTAAACTGGCAGCCAGTATATGCTCGTTGAGCTTACATTTGTCGCACTTAAAAACGCGGCTTGCCCTATCTCCTGTATTGGGAAATCTGTGATTGCAACTAAAAAGTTACAGTAGTCCGGTCAACCGAACTACTGCTACTAGAGGGTATATAAACGAGCTAACGGCTCAACTGATGGTAAGTAACCTGAAATGTATTGGTTGATTGACTTGGAATGACTACATAGAATAAAACAAAGTCGCTTTTTCTGTCTCTATGTGCGCTTTAATCTTTAAAACTACGCAACGGATATTGAGACGGATTTTTTAATAAATAGAGTGATTCAAGATGAAGGTTTATATGTATAATAATTTCCATTATATAGTGGAGAAACCCGGAATCCTTGGTGTAATAGCCGACGTCTCAATCATTATAGTACCTACACCAAATGGGTCGTCTGTCGTTTTTGAGGTAATGTTCTAATTTCTTAAGAAATAAAAGATTTTAGGACACAGTGATAATTATTTTAGACTGTAATGGCGTGGGTGTTTCTATGTGTAATATGTTTCTCTTTACACCAAAAACGTATATAAGAATGTTTATAAGTAGTTTAATACTCTAACTCCTCGCTTAATATGGGCACAGATTTAATAATATATACTATATGGGGCTAGATTGAGCTGTGTGTATGTCAGTGGATATTTATTATTATTATTATAATAAACGCTTATTATACCCATATTTAGTTTATTTTTTCTGTGTTTTCTTGGTTTTTGTTCTGGCGCACGAATATTTTGCCAATAATTCACAACACATTAATATTGACGTTGGGCGTCCTATGTACGCTTGCCAAATCGCGGTCTAGTAAAAACGAAAAAATATTATTAATCTAATAATATATCTATCGTTTATACGCGTTTACGTGATTTACGAAGAGATATATATATGTATCTCTTTTATCTCCAACAAAGAGATCGGGATCTCACAAAATCATACTGGCAATATTTACAAACAAACTTGATACCTCATAAAGAATGCTTAACCATACGAGGATTTGCTTCAAACCAATAACCATACGAATATTATGAGTGTGGTATTATCCTACAATACACCATCTGTCGGCAGTCTAACTCGCTTTGTGTTATAATTCTATGCTATTTTGATCCGTATCTTCATAAAGTAAGGGTTGAATATGTGTTTTTGATTTGTGTTAGTCTCTAAAGTCAAGCATTTTGAATATACGGCGGGTGGTCGTTATGCGATTCGATGATGGGTGATGCGCTAAAATGCTGCTTTGTGATTGCATATTGTTATCAACTTGGAATATTAGGAGTAATGGCAATTTGTATGACACGTATCTTTGTCTTCTTTTAGATCCAAAGTTTAATATGGTAGAGATTGGTTTTTAAGGTTTAGTAGTAGATAATATACGATACCTTGATGGATCGCTTTGTTCAAGATCGCGGCTATCAAGACTTTTATGTCGTGTACTCTTAGCTTTTAAACGCATACCAATACCGGCTTGATGCTGTTAAAATATACTTAAAATTTATTCAAAACAGCCAACCATGTGAGTGTGAAAGAGTACTCTTTCGTTCCATACAATCTTAAAATCGTGAATAAAATTAGCAGATACCAAATTGATTTCGGAATATCAACTTCTACGAATAGCAAAACTTCAAAACTTGATATAGGTAACAAAAGTATTTACAATTAAAAGACATTGTAGTTATGTTTTCCAACGTTAACTTATTTATTGATTTAAATGCAATGAATGATCTAAGTATTGTTATTCAAAAACACAATCCTGATACAGGAGTATGTACCAAGTACCAACATGATGCACCATTTTAGCACACCCCACATCGTTAACTAGAAATCAAATTCGTCGCATATAATCCGATTCATTAAACACTTGCGCGTACAAGTGTCCCGTAATAGGATTACGGGTTTATTGAAAACGACACGAAATACAGCGCTTGTTTTAATATACGAACGCATTTATGATGAGGTACGCCTTTTTACTGGACAGCCGCAGGAGGGTATTTGACGATCCATCTGGTGTAACGGTTGGACGTCGGCTATTACACCAAGAGTTCCGGGTTCGATCCCCGGGCAATAGAAACATTTGTGTGCAAGAACATGTCTGTTTGTATTGATTTGGGTGTTTTCTATGAATAATTTGTATATGTTTCCAAAAAAAAACGTATGTTAGTATGTTTATCCGTTGTATAGTTTCCATATTACAGGCTAATGCTTAGTTTGGCGATGGATGGCGCTGTGTGAATATCAATGAATATTCATTTATTATTTATTGCTAAACAAGTTGAAGTGACAGGGGACAAAGTGTTACAATAAACAAGGTCTGGATCGAAGATGACGTGTTGCTAAGCGTAGCGTAGGACTTCCAACACAGTAGATAGTCCGACGACTTTTTTTGTTACCAAGTGTACAGAACGGTCAAAACACTTACCCTATGGTAAGTGATACGCCTGAAATAGAGCGGCTTTGATGGAGACGAACAACTGATAGACAATTATTATTCTTCATCAATCTCCACTGCGCCCGACACCCGAGACAACAGATGTTAGGTCTCTTAAACCCGATCATTTCACTTGCTAAAGTGCCCTCATCACGTAACACAGAAGTGCAAAATACTTCTATTTGACGGTACGATATCTGGCACTGCGGTGGTACCTACCTAGACGACTTCGTACCGAGTCTACCACATAGTTAACTTGCATGTAGGCATTATGAGAAAAGTGGAGGGTATCTGGCTCTTAGGGATATCTACTTACAGAAGTCGACTTTCATAAATTCAAAAGAGTTACTTAATCTCACAGACATAAAATTAACTTTGACATGAACACGGAGTTATTAAATTTCATCCATTGGTAATGACTTTACTTATTTAATTGTCCGGCATAAATAGAACTCGCAGCAATAAGATGAACAATACTAACCATTATCTGTTTCTAATGGACATCATCATCATCATCAGCTCATTAAACGTCCCCACCGAGGGACACTAGCCTACCCGTATAGGGTGATTAGGCCTTAGTCGTCCACGCGAGCCCAGTGCGGATTGGACGACTTCACACACAACCTTCGAATCTCTTCGCAGGCTTGCATGAAGGTTTCCTCACGATGTTTTCCTTCACCGTAAGAGCGTCGAATAACGTACATATATTTTCGAAAATTCGATAATACATTGGTACGTGTCGGGATTTGAACCTCAGCCCTCCCGGTAGGAAGGCGACAGTCCACATCATTGAGCCACCGACGCTCTTCTAATGGACATAATATATTAAAAATAATTATTGCCACGTCATAACTCAGTACAATTGTAAAACCAAATATCTCATAGCGTTTATGCTAACAATGAAAACGCAGTAATCCCTGTGCATTCAGTGGCATCACGCCCTAACGATCGGACTACGGTAAATGCTCTATAGTGTAGGGAGTAATTGCTACTTTTGCTTAGAGTTAGGGCTGTCAAATTATATAATACTAGCTTTTGCGTGCGACTTCGTCCGCGTGGAATAGTTACTTTGGCTCTTCAACCCGCTACTTCGTTTATGTGAGTTAAAACTGCGAGATCTCATAAGATATTAATTAAAGTTAAATGATGTAAAGGGTAATTTTGTTTAAAAGAAATACTTGTGATAAATAAAGTATTTATTTGGATAGGATTATTATCATATTTATGAAAACACCTTCGCAAATGATGCATTTTTTTAGAAAAAAATTCAGCAAATAATATGTTATAGGAAGCTAACCTAAAAGATAGACATATGCTGTTGCGGACTTTTTTGTAGGCCTTTAAAAGGGAAACAATACTCTCATACATGACCTTTGCGATACTTTAACCGTTTACGCAGCGTACGCAGCGGAAGCTCCAAGAATGAAAAAATCCCCCCCGATTTTGAAACATTCTTCATTGCTGCTCCACTTCTATTGCTCGTAGCGTGATAATATATAGCTTTCCTCAATAAATAAGCTATCTAACACTGAAATAATTATTCAAATCGAACTAGTAGTTCCTGAGATTAGCGCGTTCAAATAAACAAACAAACAAACTCTTCAGCTTTATAATTTTAGTATAGATTTTTTATTTTAACTATCTTTTTTTTTCAATCTTCATACGATTCTTTTAAATCGTCAAACATTTTGTCGTTCGTATTTTACAAATTATTTTTTAACCTTAATGAACTGACGATTCGGAATTTGTATCCACCGAGACAAATACGGCGAAAAACTCGTAAAGAAAGAAAGAAAATAGAAGTTTTACGGGGTTTGTGGTATGATATCCAATCTATTTATATATACTATACTTTAATTAGATTAGTTTATTTGAAAGCTTTATAGAAAATAAGTTCGTAATACGTTCATGACAATATTATAACATGCTTACATTCATATATCTCTGTGTTTTGATTTATTGAGAGTATTAAAACACGTCTTTTGATATTTTCTTTCCTTTTTGTAATCAGCCTATAACGTCTCACTGCAGGAACAAGGCCTTCACGCTCAGCATAGCTATGGTAAAAATGGGTCGTAGCCCAGCGCTGGGTCGCGGGTCCACACGGGTCTCAAGCAATTTTTATATGAATTAATTCTAATTTTCCTACATTGAAGAGGCAACCCTAGAACAGAACCATAAATTCTGGTATTACAACTGTCCGCCAATATTGCCTACAATGATGTGCTGTTGTGACATATGGATAATCAATTCCGGCTATTAGTTATTTATATTGCGGCTTATCTTTTAAGACTCCCCACAAGAATGGAATAATATCAATTTATAATTTATTTCTCTTAAAATCTGAAGATCTGGCAGCTACCTTGGTCAAAGAATTAGTTTAGCGATTCAAAGGGGTAACGCTGTCAGTGTCTTCGGAACTTTACCAAAGGGGGGTTCTTTTAATTATTTTTTAGTTATTATATTTTTGTTTATTTTAGTTATAATATTTATTTTTTTAGGTTTTTAGTTGTTAGTAATAAATATTTGATTTATTTTATTTGTGCCTGATATAAAATTTGCAAACATAAAAATAAATAACCTATAGATATTATTTCTTAACTACAGTTACCTAGAATGTAAAAAGTTACAGTTTTTCTCGTTAGGGAGGTTATTCCCTCCATTGTGATTACTACAGTATTTTTGGAAGTTTCTTCTTTTCGACAAGAAACTTACTTATTAATAGGTCACCATTTCACGTTTAGTAAATGGGTACGGTTTATGTACGATTCCTGTCAGTCATTCATATTTTTTGTTTTGAATTGTGTATACGATCAATATATCGATTGATTTGCTTAAGCCTATCGCAGTCCATCTGGACATCTGACACACTGGGGAGACCGATTACTTCTAAACTTCATCAAAAAATTCTATTCTATGTTAATACCTACAATAAATCTAACTTTTTACTAACTTTACATAAAAAATACCTACCTTTACACAATATATTGTTCCAAAGGTTCAATTTATGTACACATGTAATTTGATCTATACCTATGGAGCTTTGTGAAATAATAATAATTATTATTATTATACCTACCTATTTTGTTATCTACATATACCTATGTGAATCTTAAAGCATTAATTTATTTTGCTAATAAAAAAAATAATTAATATCCACTGACATTCACACAGCGACATCTAACCCCAAGTTAAGCGTGAAGCCTGTTTTATGAGAACGAAACAACGGATAAACATGCTTACATTCATTTTTTTTGTAAATACATACATATTAAATATAGAAAACACCCAGACCATTACAAACAGACAAGGCTAATAGTAATTTAAAGCTAATTATATACCCCCAATATTTCACCAACTCCTACACACGGCATAAACTTAAAGGGATCTAACGCCATAACCAACAGCCAGATATTTTTCAACAAAGTCACCATAATGCCTCCGGGCAAACATCGTATTGTCTGAACTTCCACAATATTATGTAGAGAGCTGTAATACCGTCACAAAGGATCTCCCCGCTCGGTAAATAGCGCTTTGTTCTATGAAGCCAAATTTTGACAATCACTAGCTCACTCCTATATAGCTATGGATGCCGGATGCCGGCAAAGAGTGGGAGCGAATACGCAAAAGGGACATTGCATTCCAATGTAGATACTATAATAAAAACTTTACTTTTTTTATATAATATGTCTTAATAAGCCAGTAAATTCTTTAGTTTAAAGAGCGCTTAGCACGCCCTCCAGCTCAATGAACCGACGCCTTCCGAAAGTTCGCCGGTGGAGGTTGGATAAGAAGCTAAGTTAAGCGTGAAGCCTGTATTATGGGTACCAAACAACGGATAAATATACTTATATACATTTTTTTTTGTAAATACATGCATATTATACATATGTAGAAACACCCAGACCATTACAAACAGACATATTCATGCACACAGATGTTTGTACTGCCCGGGGATCGAACCCGGAACCCTCGGTGGTGCAGTCGACCTCTCAACCGCGACACCAATTGGGTCGTCAAATTCTATCTACTGTAGCAATGAATAGTAAAAAAACCAGCAAGCAAGTATTTGGCAATTCTAACCTAGCTACCATATTCGTTTATTAAAAAAAATATTATATTACAAAGAGAATTGCATTTTTTAATAAAAATTTGAGTACGAAGAATTTTTCCTCGCAATAAAATTCGTCTCTTCATCATCATCCTCCTCAGTCCGGGGGCTTCGCAAAATATATCCGGCCCACATCAAATTTAGGTCTTGCCCCGCCACTGGTAACGACTGAGCTTATCTTCGTCAGTTCTATGTACTAGGTCTCAGTAAAGTTGCTAATAAAAAC
Source organism: Leucinodes orbonalis (assembly GCA_019425675.1). Taxonomy (NCBI): domain Eukaryota; kingdom Metazoa; phylum Arthropoda; class Insecta; order Lepidoptera; family Crambidae; genus Leucinodes; species Leucinodes orbonalis. The sequence goes on along the minus strand of PQWD01004684.1, from coordinate 46,714 downwards.
AATTACTAGTTAGAAATCTAATCCCTCGTTATCCAAAATATAGACATAGACGATGCTTTAAAGAGGCAATAAACTGTACCAAAACAAAATTCCACCCACTTACTCTTTGCCCCTCTGTCTGTGCGAGTGGGGTGTGCCCCTTCCCCTCGCAGGGGGTTGAAACAGGGATGTACCCTGCCAGTCCAGTGTTGACAATTGATGGATCTCTCTTGTCTTGAAAAGGCAGGATTAATGTCCAGGATGTTCGCTTAACAATAGTGACGATTCCCGAAGGATTAGGTGCGTCGAGTGAGACATCTCTCTCCTCTATAAAGGATACAATGGGAGGGATATTTTTAAGGAGACCTTTATGTTCTTTGAGACTTTCTGAAACGGGTTGGTGTTTGATGTAGACTGTCGTCAAGTGCGAGTTAAATATAAAAATGTTGGCGTGGAAATTTGCAATGGGTGTATTACATTCAGTATGGTTTACGATGATTTTGGATTGCGATATTATAATGTAAAGAGATAATTAGGTGTACGTAGTCAATGCGCTTCTAATGAGTTTTAAATAAGTAAGATATATGTGTTATAGCCTAGTTTGAAACGTTTTTAGATTTCATTATAAAATTTTAAGAATGTTTTGCCTATAGGTAAATACTTGAGGTTGTTGTGTATTTTTACAATCATATTAGAAGGTAGGCATTTCAATTGTTACTATCCATTAATACCTAACCTTTTTTATAATTTATAAAGTATATTTTGTAAACATGGGTAGTACTTATGACTATGGTAGGATATGTAAATGAACCTAACTTTTTCTTTATTGCATAAACAGTGCTTACGTAGCTCATTTCAAAAAGGGTTTTGGTATTTATTTTTCAAACGTTGATAATATCCTTAAGCACATTTAAAATATAATTACAAAAAATCCATGGTTATTTGTATATATTTGTGTACTTAACACAAAACTAATTATTAGAGAAGAATAGTTCTAATACAATAAAATAATAATAATAATGCTTGTTATTATTAATTATGTGGTATCTACCTACCCAGTTATTGGATAATTATAGAGAAGATTATCTTATATCTTCTTAATATATCCTTCGTTTTATATTACTTATATCGATACCTCTAAATATGTCTGTCTTATTATAATAATAATAGTAATAATAATCTTTATTGAAACCAAATTACATGTTTTCTAGTTACTATAAACGATAACACCTGCAATAGTCAAAGACTGTGTCGCAGATGCTAGCGCCCACCTCACAATAAACGGGTGTTTCAGACAGGAGCTTTATATAATTATAACACTTCTTATTAAATAGTATAACGAACAAAGACAAAAGTATCTGTATAATAATATTTATGAAAGTAAGAAAGATATGTGTGCGTGAAAGTGCTGGTGTAATAGTTTAAGTTTGCGTGCGTGTTATGTGTGTGTGTGTGTGTGTGTGTATGTGTGTGTATGTGTGTGTGTGTGTGTGTATGTGTGTGTGCGTGTGTGTGTGTGTATGTATGCATGTTCAGTATTACAAAATAACCTTGATTTTAAGCTACCAAATTATTTTGACGTGTCAAGAGTTTATTGTCCTCTACCTAGAGTTACTATAGCTACTTATAGTAGGTAGTCTTCGTTAGGATACAAAGTCACACATAGGTACATTCCTCTATATAGTTATTGTCTTTGGGTACATGTATAATTCCTATAGGTACAATAAAGATTACCATCGTAACGTACCTTGCCTATTAGATTTTAGCATAAGTTTTTTTTATGTTAAAAGTGTACAGGACGGTCTGGACGCTCACCTGATGGTAAGTGATACGCCAGACCATGACAGAGCGGCATTAAAGGAGACCAACAACTGATAGACAGTTATTATCCTCCGTCAACGCCGCACTGCGCCCGTCACCCGAGACAACAGATGTTCGGTCTCTTATACCCAGTAATTTCACTAGCTACAGTGCCCTCATCTCGAAACACAAAAGTGCATAACACTCCTGTTTCACGGGATGATATCTGGCACTGCGGTGGTACCTACCTAGACGACTCAGTATCGAGTCTACCACCTAGTAAACATTACATTACGTAGCAGTCTTAAAATATTACAGTGCTTTAAAAAATATACTAGATAAGTTACATAACATGAGTAAGTAATGTGGCTAGTAAGTAATATCTTAGACATTCTAATAATAAATAAAATTTATCAATGCACATTATTAAAAAAATTGGAAGTTTTTTTTTAAGCTATAGCAGGCAAATGAGCAAACGGCTCATCTGATGGTAAATGTCACCGCCGCCCATGTACATTGAGATAAGCAGTATTACTCATTTCCTTATTTTGAGAAAAAACATTTATCAAATATCTACCCGGGTACTGAATAATTTCCTCGTACCTATACCTATAGGAATATTATTCACGAGCTTTAGGGACATATTTTAATTGTGTTAAAAAATATGAAACGAGTTTGGTATCTCACTTTTTCTCACATTAATTATTCCAAAAACATTTAAAATCGCCTACTGACTTTATAGGGACTTGGTTGATGGTAACCTTTTTACACTTTACCTTGTCGTAAACGACAACTTTCCATATCTTTATCTCTGTAGTTTTACTTTCATAAGATAAGTACATTTATCTGAACTCGTTGATTGATAATTTAATATATTATTCAGTTTCTTAAAATCCTTAAACTTATTCCGTTGTCAATTTTGCAATTATTGATACTAAACGTCAAATTTCTATTTGTATTTTTGGTTTTTAAATAATACATAAACATAATGTATACAATATATTTATTTGAAGTTATAAGTTGAGAAAATTTTAAAAGCCAACTAATGTATTTCAATCCAAAATTAATATTAAATTAAACAAATCCACAAGAAAGGTAATTCCAATAATATTACCGCACAATTCAAAGCGGCGTAACCAATTGTAAAGCCGCGGTGCTCACGAGCGAGAGCAATTTAACAACAATAAAGCCTAGTGCAGACAGTGCGAAACCGAATTATGCAAGGATTAATTGGTCGAAAACCCGTCCGTAGCTACACGTTCGGGAAGCTCGCGTTCGAATTTCAAATGAGGCGGCACGCCCCACCCTCGCCCCGCCCCGCCGCCATCTTGGATTCGGGTGGGAGATGGGGGGCTATTAAATTATTTCATTCCACATTGAGCCGCGCTCGGTATCGGATTAAAACAATTGCCGGCGATACCGTAAATGGATAATGAATTTTGCGAAGAAAATAATACGGTGGCGAATTTAATTTTGCACGGTTGGAACGGAGGCTTTCACTGTAGCGGCATTTGTTATCATTCGGCGTATTTGCTTGGGGAAAAATACGTTTTCACGTAATAGATAAGTAGGTAGGCACTTTATGCAAGGATACAGAAGCGGTTTAAGATATCTCAACTTCCATTCAAAAATTGTCTTATTTCATTCGCCATAAAGTTGAGATTTTACTTAATATTGAAGAAAAATTTGCTAGCTAAGAAATGTCACCACTTCTCTTCAATTCTTTCTGCTGTTGCCGTAAGAGGTGGCTTAGAAACCAAATATTGAGAAGAAAACGGGCAACAGCGTTCTTACATTTATCCTTTTATATCCTACTGCTATTTTCAAAAGAGTATATAACACTATGTTTTCTCAGGGCCGGATCTAGGGGGGGGCAGACGGGGGCACGTGCCCCGGGCGGCACGGTCAGGGGGCGGCAAACCGACTAATGGACCACTCATCATTTACCTTACTTGCCCGCGGAATAAATAATAGTACAAGTGCATGGCCATAGAAATACGACTGATAACCGGAGCGCGGAGTAAGGCATGTTACTGAACCATTACATTTTTTTGCATAGTTCTAAATAGGCGCCCGCAGATCACGGTCAGCAGGCGGGTGCAGCTGCGATCTGAGGAATGACGCTGTATACGAAAACTCTCTCGTCGATCTCTATACAGGGCAGCAGTGTATTATTTCAAAGTTACGTAGTTATTTCTCTATGTTAATTGATGCCAACTTAGGTGCTTTAAAGCTATATCATTTTCATGATGGACAGCTACAATTGAAAAAAAAATAAAAATAAACAATTAAGCTCCTTTTACTTGCATCAAGCGACCACGTTTTTTAAGAAAATATACAAAATAAATTGGAAATAAAACGCCTTTTTCATCCAGTGTGACTTCGAAAAAGCTGAGGCGAGTAGTCTTATTTCATTATAGAACTTAATTGATTAATATCAATACCAATAATTGATAAATTGTAACTTTTTAATGACATTGCTTTTTTGCCGAGGTTAGGATGGTTATGAAACAGCTTAAGCGTTATTAGACCCCCGCTACGACGGATATACCGCAGAGCTTTTGAAAGTAGGGGGCACGCCAGTGCTTAAGACCCTTCAGAAGCTTTTTAATTCCGGAATCGGTGATGGTGCGACACCAAAGGTGAGGAGCAATGGCGTGGTGGTGTTCTTCTTCAAGAAAGGTGATTAAACCTTTTCCCTCTCTATTCAACCTATCGCAGTCCACTGTTGGACATTGGTCTCATTTTGCGCCAGATATTCCGGTCCTCCGTTTTTCTCATCCAGACTCCACCAGCGACTTTTCGCAAGTTGTCGGTCCATCGGGCCGGAGGGCGTCCTACGTTACGCTTGCCAAGACGCGGTCTCCACTCCAGAACTCGTCTGCTCCAACGGCCATCGGTTCTGCGACATCATTATCCACTGCCACTTCAGTTCGCTAATCTGGCGAACTATGCCGGTAATTTTAGTTCTTTTGCGGATAACATCATTTCTGATTTTATGTATAAGAGTCTCCCAACATAGCACGCTCCATCGCTCGTTGAGTAACTTTGAATTTCTGAACCAATCCGCAGTCAGTGTCCATGTCTCATCTGCGTATGTTGGTATGGGTAGGACGTATTTCTCAAAGACTTTTGTCCTTAAGCGTTGCGGAATCGTCGACGTGAAGATTTGATGTAACTTGCCTGATGCCGCCCAGCCCAAATGAATCCTCCTACTAGCTTCCCTTCCGAAATTGTGCCGGTCAAGTTTTAGCCCAAGTCTGGAGAAGGACGCCACCGACGCTTATCAGAAACGCTACCGGTCTATAATTCTTCAAGAGAGCTTTATCACCCTTCTTAATGAACGCTTGTGGACCACGCTTCCAGTGTAGTTCCCAGGTAGATGACGGCATTAAAAGAGCTCACCTAATGTCCTAAGGATGGGTTGTCCACCGGTGTTTAGGAGTTCTGTCGTAATACCGTCATCCCACGGGGCCCTTTCATTTCTCAGTTGCTTCAGTGCTGCACTAATTTCGCTAACGTCAACATCCGGCATATCCTACGTACAATGGTGCCTTAGTAGGGCACGTAGATCTTCGCTGTCTTCGGTCTGTACTGATGAGCGCTCGACAAATCCATAGAATTTCTCAACCTCTTCCAGGATCTGTTGGCGTAATGTGAGTAGTTGGCCATCTGCTATATTAAGCTTCACCAAAATGCTCCTTCCAAGTGGTTTTTGGAAAACTTTGGGCCCCCTGTTCTCCTTAATAAGGTCCTTAATTAACCTTGTATTGAAATAGTAGAATTCTCTGCGAACGAGTTTTCGTATCCGCTTGGAGAGAGCCTAATATTCCGGGTATGATAAGTTAAAGTCAAAATTCATTTATTTAAATTAGGCTTACAAAAAGCACTTATGAACGACAAAAATTACATTGAACTGTTCTTTAAGAGAGTCACGTGGTCTAAAGTTGTAGATAAAAGCTCTTTTTGTAGCACAAATATTGTATCAATGTCGGCAGCCGTACCCCACAACGGTAGACCATACGACATTACATTATAAAAATGACTAAAATAAACTAATCTTGCCGTTTTTACATCTGTTACGAGTTATCTTAGATATTAAAAGCTTATTGAAGAATTAACGACCCATTACAATATTGTGCCACATCTTCAAATTATTCTCCAGAGTCATTATGATCCGTCTCGCGCATATGTTTGACGATTTCCAGCCCTCCGAACAAGCCGGGTTCCTCAAAGGCTTCAGCACCATAGACTACATATTACATACGCTGTGGCAGGTTATACAGAAGAGCGGAGAGTATAACTGACCATTATGTTTGGCGTTTGTGGACTATGAGAAAGCCTTCGATTCGATCGAGACTTGGGCTGTGTTTCATTCCCTCCAACGGTGCCTGACTTGACTACTGCTATATCGAATTGTTGAGATGTTTGTACGAGAGCGCTACTATGTCAGGCCGAGTACATGAAGAGCTTACCATTGGCTTATCATTGGCACCGAGGAGTAAGACAAGGAGATGTAATACCTCTGAAACTGATCACAGCTGCGTAAAAAGTTGCAGCTTTGTCCAAATGTCAATCAATTTGAGGACCTATTATATAAATTAGTGAAATAATATAGGATGATAAAGGTAAAAATAAATAAAAGAGGGCGGGGGCGGCATTTCTAAATTTGGCAGCCAAAGACAATTACTTAGTATAATTTTATTATTTGTGATGAATTGATGTACAACATGTTTGTTTGTATTAGTTTGGGTGTTTTCTATGTATAAAAAAAATATAAGTACGTGTATCGATTAACTAGTACCCATGTACAAGTGTGTCATTGGCTATTATTATTATATTTCTTATGAGGCCAAGACACATGAAATTGACATACAAGAAAGACATTCAATTGGAAGTTCGCAAAGACAAGGACCGCGAACTATTCCGACACCTCCGACTTCGCGAGTTGCAGGCGACTGTTTTTCAAAGTTGCAGGTCATGCGGCTTCCGAAGCCGGCACACAGTTTTGCAACTTGCGGCTGCGATGCTCCTGCAATGCGCGATGCGATTTTGTTTGTAAGTTTCGTTGTACAGTCGCGAACTTTCCGTACAGTCGGCAGATGGGAAATTTCGGGATATTTTTATTTCGACAATTGGCAATTTGGTTTTTGATTCCATTGAAAATGTATGTTTGCCCGATTTCAAGTAGGTACATGTTTTTTTTTTAATTAAAAATGAGGAGACAACAGAGCGGCTTAAGTATATAATACTGTCTGTTAATTGACATATTATATAAGCCTCCCCGACAACTATTATCTTTGAAATATCTACTTATAAAGTATATGGAGTTAAAATTATAATTCTTTTATACCTACTAGTAATGTGAAATGATTGAAGTTTTGCTATATTTTTTAATTGAATATTATGTACAACAATATATTTGAATAAAGGTCTTTTCCTTTATATAAAAAAAAATGAGTTTATCTTACTTACTTAATAGTTTGGATAAGTTTGGCATTAGATTTAGATGGATATTTGGTTATTGTACAAACAGTATAAAAAACACATCAAATTTTTTTGTAATTCAAATTCCAAGCCAAGCAATGCATTTGTTTTGCCAAATCGGATCTCGGTCGNAAGTTTGCTATATTTTTAATTGAATATTATGTACAACAATATATTTGAATAAAGGTCTTTTCCTTTATATAAAAAAAAATGAGTTTATCTTACTTACTACTTAATAGTTTGGCTAAAGTTTGGCATTAGATTTAGATGATATATTGCTGGCTTATTGTACAAACAGTATAAAAAACACATCAACTTTTTTTGTAATTCAAATTCCAAGCCAAGGCAATGGCCATTTGTTTTGCCAAATCGGATCTCGGTCGGAAGAGCACCGCACAGTATTACCAGGTGAGGATTGAACACGATTTAGCCATCAGCGAGGCGTCAGTCACCCCCTCCCTCACACCACTGCACCATTCAAATTCAAATCGAGACAATACGAAGAGTTTCATAAAGACTAGAAAGAAGAAAGAGTAAGGCACCTAACTAGTGACTAAACACCAAATACTGGACTTATTTTTTTTATACAAAATAAGAGTTGATTTTGCGTTTAAGCTAAGCTCGGAAACTCGGAATAATTAAAGTTGACACAAAATCTGGAGTTTCGCGGTATTAATAAGACCCAAATTTGGCCCGGTATCCCGGTATTTTCGAGATCCGGGATCCCGGTTTGCGACCCCTAAAGCCAAGGCAATGGCGGCCATTTGTTTTGCCGAATCGCATCTCGAACGCAGGAGCACCGCACAGTATTACCAGGTGAGTTAGTGACTAACAACCAAATACTCGACTTATAAGCTAAGCTTGGAAACTATTATATTTAAAGTTGACACAAAATCTGGAGTTATCGCAGTCAATAAAAAAATAAATAAAAACAAAAAAAAAGCAAACCATTCCAAATTCAGGCTTTATGGGCACAACATTTGCTTACAACCAGTTTCAACTTTGGTGAATTAAAAATAAATAAATTTGAAATTCGAATTCTAAGCCAAGGCAATGGCGGCCATTTATTTTGCCGAATCGCATCTCGATTTTCGGTCGCGAGAAGCACCGCACAGTATTACCAGGTGAGGTTTGAACACGATTTAGCCATCAGTGAGGCGTCAGTGACCCCCGCCCCCATACCACTGCACCATTCAAATTGAATCGTGCACTGCGCGCTATCGGAGACAATACGAAGAGGTTACTGTATCTTATCGATTTTACTTTTTAACGGGGGTGCCGGGATAACTTTGCGGGCGTTGTGCATTGATAGCTTTTGTTTTTGGACGGTAGGTACTTTTTGCGAATGTTATTAACATGGACGTATAAAAAATACGGACGGACTGTCACTAACGCTTATATTATAATGCGTCCCGGAAATTCAGCTGCTGTCCATGTCTTTTCGTTTTCTTATAACAAACTTACAAGTACTATTAAATAGCTTTTGCTAAACCCACCCTTGGCCTGTCATTAAAAAGTTCAAAAGCACAAACTTGGAAAAAATAAGCCCAATGCGAGTATGTTTCGCCCATGAAAGGCTATGAATTCTGTTTTTAGGCATTTTTTATGTTAGAAGTGAACGGGTCTGTTAGTGATACGCCTGATCATGACAGATGCAGTTTTGAAGAAAATTTATAACAGTAGTTGGAAATTATTTTCCGTCAACACTGGCCTGTGCCCGTCAACGGAGACGACATTTATTAGGTATCTCATACCCGGTAATTTCACTAGCTACAGAGCCCTCATCCCGAAACACAAAAGTGCATAACACTCCTGGTTCACGGGATGATATGGCATGGTATTGCGGTGGTACCTACGTGGACGACTCAGTATATAGTCAACCACCTTACTAGGCGGTAGGTGGCTATTTAATCTGTGGTACTCCACAGATTAAATAATATACTATTCTATACTAGTACTTATCTAGTTAAATACGCGCGTCAAATAACTGCACGCTCACGTCACTGGTTTCATAAGAAAACATCGCAGTAAAAGCCTATTAGAACAATAGGCTTCAGATGTTTACAGGCTCCATGGCGACGGCATAATAGTGAATACAAGCTTCAAGCCTATGAATAATTCACAAGGTGCAGCCATTTGCAAACCAAATTCCCCCGATAATTAAACTGCAGCGAATTAAAATAAAATGGCAGCGTGGCTCGCAATGTAGATTAAATTTTGAATTTGTTTTTTAAGGTAATTTTACTAGATTTTCTTTTGTTGGTAGGCTCGGTGCTTTTCTTTAATACTGTTTTCTCATCGGCAGGCAATGATATTCTGTATATATAAAGGTAGATACGCCATCTATGCCTCAAAAACGAACCGCCGAAGAGAGTACAGTTTGTACTCTTTTGTTTATGTATTTTATATTATTCGAAATATGTGTATTTGTCCTGTCACTGCATTCGGAACACTTTTTTCGATTGATTTGTGAGCATATCACGAATCTATAGTTTTTACATCATTTTGGGCAGGCGTCTCTCTTATCATCAGATTATCACTTCTATCTCTTCTCTTCAACCTGTTTCAGTCCACTGCTGGACATAAGTCGCCCCCAGTTTGCGCCAGATATCCCGGTCCTCCAATTTCCTCATCCAGCTTCCAAATAATATAGTATAAAATTAATGTTCCTAGTCACTGCGCTGGGCAGGCGTGCTGGTACGCCTACCAGCGCGCTACGCAAGATGGCGCTGCTGCCTATAATTTGGTATATTTCCCTTAGTCGGCTCGTATTACACCCTCGGAAGGAGAAGGGGTGTGACAATTGTATTCTGATCCAATTATCGAACCAGTAATACACTTAATAACTACATCATTACGACTCTTTTCAATGTAAATTTTGTATTCCGATACAACTTTCATCTTAATGGTTTAAAATGGTAACTGTAAAATTTATTGTCTATTAATAGATAAAATACTTTTTAGGTAAAATATTTAGGAACATTATATATTTAAAAGTATTAAATGAACATTTATTACTTTTTATTTTATGGTTTAATAAATGCATATGTGGTACCTAACGGGAGATTAGAATACATTTGTCACCACTTCTTTCCTTGGATGCCGCACTCTTTTATAACTCTTGACTGCCAGAAAATCAGACACAATGGAAAAGTTATTGTTTGTGACGCTTAAAAACGTCTCTGTCGGTCAAAGGGTTAAAGGTTCTGATATCTCCATCGCGCCTACAAGTGAAGATTATATCAAGAGGCTTTACTGTCGTAGGAGGTAGGCCTTTAATCCATAAGTGGACTGGTACAGTCTACAGACAGTAAAACTAAGTTTGTATAAATATTTCCAATATTGCCATTGCGTTATCTAGCCCATTAATATAAGACAGCGCGCGTTACAATGCTTTATCTATGAAGCCCTAATTTAGGCCTTACTTTACGTATGTACTAAACTAAGGGTACTTTTTTATGAGCGTTAGTATCACAGATTTCCCAATACAAGAGATGGGGCAAGCCGCGTTTAAAGTGCGACAAATGTAAGCTCAACGAGCATACACTGGCTGCCAGTTTACGCCCTGTGAGACGAGTCAAGACGCACGAATATTAGAAGAAATTACCGCTTTTTTCCAAAATGCCATCCTGTGCAATTGTAACATGCCATCATCGCAATGAATCAGTAAATTTACCAAGAAATATAATAACTTTTCACAGGTAAGAACCGAAAATAAATTGCGACACTGGGACTGCCTATAAACTTGGCGGCTTGTCCAGTCTAATTGTATATTCGGATGTCTGTGGTTAGTATAGAATACCTTTAGTGTAGTATGCGAAATGCAAACCGCAGATATAGTTAGTGATGCAGCCGGGTGCAAGCGTGCTGATTTGCCCGCTTGCCTGCATTATAAATGTGCAACAGTCGGTACACTCCACGCCTAATTGCACAGCTTTAATAAAAAGGCAGGAGTTTTCAAATAACTACATGTTTTTACCTTTGTGCCGTAACGACCAAAATCACTGAATGATTGCAAAAATTGACATATCTCGATTAGTTGGAAAACTTGTTCAAGGTAGGTACTTCGAAAACTGTACCTACTAACGAATTAAATTGTGACTATTTTCATCATGTAATAATGATTCACAATCAGAAAATTTCAATTCAGAAAGTTACTCATTCAGTCACCACCATTGCGTAACAATATAAAAAAATAGTATATAAAGTCCATATCATTCATTCATATCCAAAATTATTCCGATGACAGAATAAATGATTGGCATCTGGAACACTGGCTCTCACTTACCTGTCGTTAAATATTCAACATCGTATGCACCAGTTTCAAACTTTTTAACCGGTCGCATTTTACTGTGAAAAATTTTTGGTAGTTTATCACATAGCCGCATTACAGTTTAAACTGCATATAAAATATATATTTCTTGTAAGAGTAAAAGGCAAAGAATCGAAGTTTAAGAATGTAGAGAAAATCAGTTACACTTCAGTCTTTAATCCTGTAACACTGCTGGACATATTTCACCCTCATTTTGCTCCAATATGCAAGAAAACAAATAAAAACCCAATTTTGCCAATCTTCACATCCAGCCACCACTCGTCTGTCCCGAAGGCTATCGTTTTTTCGACAAACGTGACCAGCTCACTGCCACTTCAACTTGCTTATCCGGCGAGCTCTGATTTCTTGAGTTTTCTCCCTAAGAGAAAGCCTGATCATAGTTCGCTCCATTGCCCATTGAATCATATAAACTAATCTCGCAATCAGTGTCCATTTCTCAACTGCGTTTATTAGTACTAGTAGAACGCATTGCTTAAAGACTTTCGTCTTTAAGCGTAATTTAACCGTCATCATCATCATTAGCTCCTTATACTTCCCCTCTGAGGGACCGCGGACCCAGTGCGGATTGCCCGACTTCCCGCACAACCATTGAATTTGTTCGCAGGCGTGCGCAGTTTCCTCACGATGTTTTCCTTAACCGTAATATTTTTGCAAATTCGGTAAACACATTGACGTGACGGGATTTGAACCTGCGCTCTCCAGATCGGAAGGCATTCCACACTAATGAGACACCGACGCTCTAATCAAACCGTATCAGAGTTCTTACTTCTTGATAAATATAATATATTACTAAAACCTGGCCGTATGTATACCTCTGCATCATGAACCCTTTTTGAATATTTAACTGGACAGTTCGATACGTGTCCAACGCTCGCAGAATATTAAATAGGCTGACATATCGATATATACGAAGAGGGTTAGAATGCCCGCTTTTATAAAGGTATCTACATTTTTTTACTGACGACCTACGGCTGTTGGCAGATGGCCTTTACAGCTTCACAGCCCTGTTAATGTTAAGGATATTAGAATCCTTTGAAGAATTGTCATCTTATTCGCAACCAGCATATTGTTTAAGGTTTGATTAACAATACCAGAGTAAATGTGTCAAATACTGAGATCAACTATTATTGACAACCCATTTGGTGCTGCGGTTGAGACGTCGACTGCAACACCAAGGGTTCCGGGTTCGATCCCCGGGCAGTACAAACATTTGTGTGCATGAACATGTCTGTTTGTAATCGTTTGGTGTTTTCTATGTATAATATGTATGTATTTACAAATCAAAAATGTATATAAGTATATTTATCCGTTGTTTAGTACCCATAATACAGGCTTCACGCTTAACTTGGGGCTAGATGGTGCTGTGTGAATGTCAGTGGATATTTATTGTTTATTTATATATAAATAATATTTATATAAAAACATGTTTTTTATGTGATATCAGATTCACTGCGTAAAAAAAGACATAACAACATTGCTATTAGTATTTTAAAGGATTAATACAAGTCTTTTTATTATTATTTTTCTTAAACATGAGTGACTCGGAGTCTCATATTACATATAGAAATCGTCCATTAACCAAAGCAACATCACTAGAATCAATAGAAGACTCCCAATCTGCTTAGTTATGACTAAATATCCTGTGACGTGAAAATTGGAAAGAGAAAGGCCGGCAACGCATTTCAGTGCCCTCTGGTATTGCAAATGTATATGGGCGGCGCTGACATTTACCATCAGATGAGCCGTTTGCTCGTTTGCCTGCTATAGCATAAAAAAAAGTCTAGACCTATCTAACAATATGTTCTTAGTTCATATAGAGGAAATGAAGACTGAAATACAACATTTAAAAATCAATCTCGACATAACACAAAATGAATTATAACATGTAATCCTTGAAAACAATAATCTTAAAACCAAATTCTGAACTTAAATGACATAAAAAAATCATTAAGATGTTGGCCTTAAGGTGTCATCAAAAGGTTACAAAATCAAAAGCATACTTCTACGTCACTATGACATATGAACATGAACTATCACATGTCACATGAAGCGAGCGACGTGATTATAAATAAAAAAATCTGCCCAACTGACGCAATGGGCAAAATTTTGCAGCGGACACTTTTTGAGTGAAATTGTAAATGAAAATGAAAACCAAAAGTGTTTATTCAGTTTATAGAACACTTATGAATGTCAAATGAAGCTACCACTGGTTCGGGAGCTAGTTTTCCACTGAGAAGAAACCAGCAAGAAACTCAGTAGTTACTCTTTTCAAAAAAATTGTGTTGAATACAGATTCATTTGTAATCAAAATAATTATATAAAGCAAATTATATTTTCAATTTTTATCGTATTATGTATTGGTAAAAATATAATAATCTACAAAAAACTATTAAGCAGTTAAGTATTATATAAATTTAAATAGATGATAACAAAAAAAAACAAAAGTAGTGCAGGCGTGGAAATCAACATGTCCATGAGTTTTTATCGTTTATATAATCTTCAACACTATAGTAAGCTTTTTTTATTAAAATAGACTTTACATGAGACTTAAACTTATGCAGGGGGTAAATCAATTACATATTGTGGTAGCTTACTAAATATTTTAATGCTTAATCCCACAAATGAGTTTCCAACCTTATGCAATCTAAGATTTGGAACGGCAAGTTTGTGTTTATTCCTAGTGTTTAAACTATGATTATCTGACTTTTTTGAAAATACATGTATATTTTTGTGTACATAGATGACGCAGTCTAGAATGTACTGAGACGGTAATGTTAAAATATTTATTTGCTTAAATAATTCCCTTAGTGAGTCACGTGATTTAAGGCCGTATATGGCACGGATGGATCTTTTCTGCAATACAAAAATTGTTTGTAGATCAGCAGCAGACCCCCACAAAAGTAGACCATGTATGTGCATCCAGTTAGGTTATTATTTTTTCTTATAATGCCATATTACAAACTACCAATCAAAGTTATATTAGACAAAATTAGTGCGTTCACAACATAAATTCCATCGTCCAATTACTTCAGCCGCGCCGCACCCAACCCCTAATTCATACCCCCGTTTAATATCATCCCAATCAAGTGCTATGATATATTTAATCATCGGCGTGTTTGGTAGTAATAAAAAGGCGTGACATGACTGCCACGTGTCACTTTGATGTACTGAAGTGTGTCGAGTTGTTTTACACTTCAGTGGTTATTGACACGGCTTGGGATATCCTTTGGTAACATCGATACCGCCTTGACTATATTTTGTGACATGTCAAAATGTTTTACGTTTAATAAGAAGGTAAAGAGGACTGATTTATGAGAAACGAACATTCGAAAAATTGCTACATATAAATAAATATCCACTGACATGCACACAGCGCTATCTAGACCCAAACTAAGCATTAGCCTGTAATATGAATACTAAACAACAGACAAAACTTGTAATAAACTTTATTTATCTAAATACATACATATTAATCATAGAAAACTCCCAGATCAATACAAACAGACATGTTTGTATTGCAGAAATAGACAATGGAGATAGATAATTACTTCCTCAGCGCATTTCGTGTTTATTTTTACTAAAAATTTGAGCGCGTTTGATTGCTCTCTGATCTCACCCGATGGAAAGTGACGATGCAGCCTAAGGTGTACCACGTAAACTCAAATAATGCCTATTTACTCTTGCCTTGAAAAACCCTAAATTGTATGTATCGGTAAAAACAGACGCAGGAAGGTCATTCCACTGCCTTGCAGTGCGGATGATGAAGAAAGAACCGAAGTTTTTTGTGCGAATAGATGGTATATTATCAACAACGTGAGGAGTTGGAGGTGTAAGGTGGTGGAGAAATCAAATTGTGCAATCCCAACGCACACTCTCCGAAATGCAACCGGTAAAAGACGGACAGACACGATACTAAACGTAAGTTGCACTGACCACGGACGGAGGCGTGCGATAATCCACAATACCACGGTTTCATACTCTTTTTTTATGAAACTACTTAGTAATTACTATTTTAAATAATTAGTATCCGAGTATAGCAGTTTTATGGGGTTAAATATAATATTAGGTGAATAATATTTAGTATTATAGTTTTATTGTTATCCTTCATTGTAAAAATCATTGAACTAAGTAATAAATACTTGGAACTGTGTTATATTTGTGAATTGTGAACTTTTTAATTTTTTTCATAGGTTGTTAATAATATCGCAAATCAAGCAGGCATTTCGTAAAGTAAATGTACGAAGAAGCAGTGTCTCCTGGTGCAGGCATTGCTATGCTTTAAAGGAGACTTCCACAACTGATACTTTTACCTTTGAGAAAGCAAGAAATTAATTTTGAATTTTGATCTGTATTTACTATTCAAATTAATAACTGAACTCAGTATTTTTTTGCATTCCATGGTAATAAAAACCACTCCGAAAAATCAGTCATGTTCATGACAACCAATGAACATAGTCACATATTGCGTACAAAACGTTCACAGATAATTTGATAACCAATTGTATATAAATACGTATACTATTACAATTCTAAATCTATATTTAATAAACATATAATTCATACGAATAAATAGTAATTTCACTATTTCGATCAAAGGCCATAATACCCTGTAATTACGCTTTCCAACCCCTTCATAAGCGGACAGGGCGCAGTGCGAACTGCACACAGCCCTGCGGCGTCGGGTAAATCATGATGGGACATAGAATAGGGAAACAAACATACTCAGTCGGCTGTCTACTTATTGTCAGGATAATTAACTATTGACATTTTCTTACAAACTTTTTTATGTCACAAGTGAACGAGACAATCGCTCTCCTGGTGTTTAGTGATATGTCTGAACATCAGTGGCGTGCACATTTACTATAACTAGTGTGAGTGACAAAATCAGAAAAACAATAAATAATGCTCTTACGGTGAAGGAAAACATCGTGAGGAAACCTTCATTCACGCCTGCGAAGATTCAAAGGTTGTGTGTGAAGTCGTCCAATCCGCACTGGGCCCGCGTGGACGTAGGCTCGTGCCCCTCGGTGGGGACGTTTAATGAGCTGATGATGATGATAAATAATGTACGTTTTTGTCAAATTGTGTGCTGTTGATGACAGCGGATGGCCTATGGTTTCAAATCCGAAGAGGAAAATGGGCGAATAAGTGGATATCATTTAATATGTTGGCGATTTTTCAGATTCTTTAGCCGCAAGGTATGCTCTGCTTAGTTCCATATATGGAGTGTACGCCACTGCTGACCATGACAGATGCAGCATTGAAGAAATAAATAACATAATTTTAATTTCCCATCAACAGTCTTGCGCCCGTAACCTGAGACGACAGATGTTAGGTCTCTTATAACCGGTATTTTTCTACAGTTCCCTCATCCCTAAACACAATGCATAACACTCCTATTTAACGGGACGATGCTTATCTGGCACTGCGGTAGTACCTATATACATACCTAGACTCAGTATTACCTTGAAAACGTGGTTAACTTTTAACTTGTGAACTAATCCCGCAGTGTCCATGTCTTATATCTGTATTCAATCGACATACCACTACACAACAGAGGTACAGTAAACCAATATCATAACAGATGCGCTGTGACCGCTAATGATTTCTTAAGGCACCAGTTTTTCTATTGTGTCTGGTTTACCGACTTTCAATATGTTAAAAACTAAATAGCTAGATATCCCGGCCCTCCGCGTTTCTTATCCAGCCTCCACCAGCGACCTTTCGTAAGTCGTCAGTCTATGAGGCCGGAGGGCGTCCTACGCTACGCTTGCCAAGATTTGATTCTAC